>JAQQSV010000499.1:62714-125328 GCA_028646515.1 Pseudochirops corinnae
GCACTTTCTATGTTATTTCATTAGATCTTTATACAAGGTAGATTCTATTATTATCCTCTTTTACAAATAAGGAAACCGAGACTTAGAGAAATTAAATGACTTGTCAAGAATTGCACAGTTAATAATTGTCTGAGGCATGATTTGAATTCATATCTTTTTAATTCCAAGTCCAGCCCCATTGTTCTATTCAGCTGTCTTATTTATCTATCTATCTATCTACCCAACCATTGATCCATCCATCCATCCATCCATCCATCCATCCATCCATCCATCCATCTATCCATCTATCTATTCATCTATCTATCTATCTATCTATCTATCTATCTATCTATCTATCTGTCTACACACATCCCTTTTCCTAAAATGCATATATATTCTCACACAAAATATATGAAGGATCTGTAATTTGTTCTGGTTGGAAATCTCTCTCCCAGTCCAATTAACAACATGTCTTTACTTAGTAAACCTTAGGGCCTTAATTGAGTCATACAGAAGTTGTGTCTTCAAACCCAAAAATCTACACTCTTCTCTCTATTAACTCTCCTCTCCTGCCTATCTCTCACACACAATACATAGTAGTTGATTTCATGGAAATTGAATGATAAGAATTAAAACAAAACAAAACAAAAAAGTCACAGCTGATTAGACATGTTACACTATATATATATATATATATATATATATATATACATACATTTGTGTATGTATATGTATGTATATATGTACACACACACATATATATACACACACATGTGTGTGTGTATGTGTGTGTGTGTGTGTGTGTGTGTGTGTGTGTGTGTATTCTTACAAGCTTCCTATGGTGGCAATAGTAATTATCATCATTGTGGCTTTAGTATAAAATATGACCTTGACTTGTACCAGCCATTATAGATACTTATTTCATTACAAAACAACCTTCTTTTGTATCTGTCTTTGTTACTTATGTTGACACAATCTTTCTCAAAAATAGTACTTAAATTACATAAGAAAACTTTCACTTAAGTGTACCTTATTCTTATAAATTTCTGCTGTTCCTTATTAGTGTCAGTAAATGTATATTGTACATCCACCACCAATGGTACAGTCACATGTGAGTCTACTTCATTTTATCAGGATGCCAACTTTATGTTCACTTTGTTCAATCAAAAAGAGAGTCAAAATTCAAAATCTACAAAGTTTAAAGGAACCAACTTTTTTTTTTTTTTTTTTTTTTTTTTTAGTAAAATGCATTTAGCATGTTGTGTTTTCATTTCTAAATATGGACCAACATGAGACCAATGATACTGGAAATTAAATGAAAACATTTTATTTACACAAATCTCTAAAAGCTAGAAAACAAAAAATTAAGGATACAATAATTAAGCTATGCCTATTATGATAACCTTTTGTTTTTCCTTCTTGCTCAGAAAAATGCCAAAATTAATATTAACAATTTGCATGGGGTGTGTTAAATAATGGATCTTCCCAAGTAAATATATTATCAGATACTTCTATTTAATTATCAGATTTTAATGCAGGTATCCAGCAAATTTAAGTTGTGTAGAAAAGATTCAGTTTTTCTATTAGTAATTTCATTATTAGTAACTTCATTAAAATTCTTGCTGAAGTAGCCATCTGACAAAACAGGAACTAACATTAGAAAACTAGAATTGAATTTTAACTCTGACATTTAGCAGATAAGTAACTGAGAAATCAATGAATCTCTATTCCACTTTCCTCATCTATTTTATTGGGGGGTAGAGCACAACAAAATCTGCATTACTACCTTATATGATTGTTGTAAAGTTCAAATGAATTAATATATGAAAAATTTTATAAACTTAAATTCTAGATCAATCTTGGGTGTGGTTCTTATTTACATAATTCACAGTATGGTCCTATAGTATGGAATTATGAGAAATAAATATTTCCTATTCCTTGATTGGGGCATCTAGGTAACTCAGTGAATAGAGTGCTGAGCCTGGAGTCAAGAAAATCTGAGTTTAAATTTCACCTTAGATACTTACTAGCTGTGTGACCCTGGGAAAGACACAATCTCTGTTTGCCTTAATCTACTGGAAAAGGAAATGACAAATCACTCCAGTATCTTTAACCAAGAAAAGTCAAGGACAGTGTGGTCTACAGGGCCAAGAAGAGTCAGACAGGATTGAATAACAATGGCAATAACAATCCTTGATCCACAGAAATATCATTAATTCCTTATGTACTATTTTTAAAAAATACTTCTTGAGCATTCACCATACACACAGAGTAATTGGAAGGTATATAGTAGTAGAGGGAAGAAATTCCAAAAATTAAACTACCCTGGGCTTGCACTGAAAAGGACTCTCGTGACCAACAAGAAAATTCTCTGCCCTCCAGAAAGCAAGTCCAGTGGGAGTGGGGGAGCTTGCCCACTTTAGATTCTTATGTACTCTTGCCTTTCCCTGTCTTACCTAGGCTGAGTTTTCTAGGCCTCCTTGCATTCTATTAACCAGTCTAGAGCTGAGTTATCCTCACTTTTCTCCCAGTATACTGTTGACGGAATTTTTTGCTTCTCTCCCCTACCAGCACTACCAGACCAAAGGAAGTATCCAGTTCCACACCTATTCTTGGTGCCTCCTAACTTGCTTCTAAAATTGAAATAGAAATTTCAGCTTTCTCTAAGCTTGCATCTATAAGAACTGCCTCTTCTACCATTCTCATCACAAGATAATGGGAAAAGTTGTAAATCTTAAGAAAAATAACTTGAGAGATTCTGTGGGAGGGCAAAGATGGCAGGGTGGCAGGAAGTAGTATAGCAAGACCAAATCCTCCAAAAAATACCTACTCCAAAGATATCTAGAAAATGTATCAAACCCTAATTCTTATGGGAAAATCCAAGAAATAAGTAATATTAAGTGATTTTCTAAGCTCAATTGGTATAGGAAGCCACAGAAGTCTGTGGACACTGGAGCTGGGGTCTGGCCAGAAGCATGCTGCCTACAGAGCACTTTAGTGTGAGGTGACGCTGTGCTCCAAGAAAGAGGATATCCAATACCCATACCAGGGTACTTCAAGAGAATGAGATCTGGCATGTTTGCCACGCAATACTCAGTTCTGGTTCATGGATTCAGGGAGGACTGAGAAGGGAACATGAACCTAGTGATTGTTTTGGAATAGGGAACTATAGAAGGCCATGGAATATTGTCCTGCAAAAAAATGATTTTCAGAAGCAAACAGCAGCTATGTGACTTAAACAACAGATGAGAGCCGGGTGTAAGCTTTAGATTCTAGTTCAATCTGATGCCTGTAGAGGAATAAACAGGTCAGAAATGCTAGACCAAAGGGAAATCTTACAGGTCTGTCTCTCTGACCCAGCAGAACTTCATAGATGACTGACAGTGGTTGTGTCCAGCCACAGTCTACTATTGCTCAGACCTAAAGTCAGGATACAGAACAAGTAATCAGACTATGCTTCACATCAGCACACTTTCACAGTACTGAAAATTTGTAGATCCCCAGGAAGAAGGTCCAGATCATTCCTCAAGATATGCACAGAACCCAGACCTAACAGCAAATCTGAAATTAGGAAGTAGGATTGAAGAAGGCACAAAACAAATCAACGAACACAAGAATCCCAAAGGAATTCAGAAAGGGACACTTATTCGAAACACAAATCAATGTCTCTAAAAGATCTAAAAGCAAAACTTCAATGAAAAACATGCCTTGGACATGTATTCAACTGGAATTTCTGGAAGACATGAAACAAGCATTTTTAAAAAAGAGTTTAGAAATACATTTTATTGTTTTTTACAATGACATGAGAACACTAAATGAAAAAATAGAAAAGAAATAACTATAGAAGAAAGAATTAGAAAGGAAATTAATAGTTTGGCAAAAGCAAGATAAAACCTCTCCAAAGAAACAAACACTTTTAAAATTAGAATCTAACAAATAGAGGTCAATAATTTCATGCATCAAAACAACAAACATTAAAATAATGTAAAAACACTGAAAAAAATAGAAGAAAATGTAAAGTATTTCATAGTAAAGGCGACTAACCTGGAAAGGAAATTGAGTAGAAAAAAATTTCAATCATTGGGATATCTGAATCTATGACCAGAAAAAATAAGTCAGAAAATATATTTCAAGAAATCTTAAAAGAAAACTGCCCTAATTTCTTATAACTAGAGGGCAAGTCTTATTTCACGTCTTGAAAAAAACTCCAAAACAGAAGCTTCTCTAGAATATTATAAATAAAATCTAGAGCTTCAGGTCAAAGAAAAAAAATACTTTGAGCAGCTATAAAAATACCAAAAAGCCACATTCAGGATCACAAATTATTTAGCAGACATCACTATGAAGGAAAGGAGAATTTGGGATATGTTATTCCAAAAGACAAGGGACATAGTCTTATAGTCAAGAATAACTTACCTATGAAAACTGAGTAAAATATTAGAGGAGGAAAATGGATCTTTAATGAAATAGAATTCTTCTTAACATTTCTGAAAAAAAAAGACCATAGTTTATAGAAACTTTGAAGTTCAGACATAGGAGTTAAGATCAATATAAAAAAGCAAATATGAGTGCACAATCATAAGGGAATAAACAAGGAATAATTGCTTACATTCAATTATGAGCAGATAATACACGTGTCTCCTCTGAACCCTATAATCATCAGGGGTTATAAAGGGAGTCTAATTAAAAAGGACATGGTAGTGATTCTGTTATGTCTTAATAATTAAAAAAAAAAGAATGGAGAGAAAAAGAAGAATACTCCATGGGGTGGGGGAAGGTTAGAAGAAATTATTTCAGATAATCAGAGTGGAGAAGTAGACAAAAGACAAGGAGGTGGGGAGAAAACAACTGACACTTGAATCGCACTCTCATCTGAACTGATCAAAGAAGAAAAGAACACACATGTGCACACACACACACACACACACATCTGCACACAGAAAGACACAACAGGGAAATAGTAGAGAAAGGGGGAAAGGGGAATTATATTGAGCATAGATTAAGAGACAGATTAGTGCTAAGCAAAACAAATTTTATGGCTATACAAAAATATTTATATCTTTTTTTTTTTTTTTTTTTTTTTTTTTTTGTGTAGCAAAGAATTCAAATAGCAGAGAACACCCTTACAATGAGGAATGAAGGAACAAGTTGTGGTGGATAAATATGATGGGATACTATTGTGCCTTAAGATATTATGACAGATGGTTTAAAAAAAAATTCTGGGAAGATTTATATGAGCTGATGCTGAATGAAGTCAAGAGAAGCAAAAGAACAATTCATGCAATGACAAAATATGGTAAAAAGAAATAGCTTTGAAAGAATTAGGAACTCTGATTAGCATAATGATAAACCATGATTCCAGAGGACTCAAGATAAAACATGCTACCTACCTATAGAGAGATGAATGGCCAAAAAAGGCAGAAACAACACACAATATTTTTTCATACCATTATTAAAACAATTAGAATTAAATAATAGTTTTAGCAAAAGTTACAAAACTACATGGCTACTAGGGGGAAAGCTATTGAGGATATTTAAAAGATATTGATAATAACAATACTACATATAAAAACCTATGGGATTCAGCAGAAGCTATTTTAGTCATATTTATTTATATGGCTAATGTATTTTAAAAGAAGAAAATGAGAAAACAAACAACTATTTGTTTCTGTAATAAAAAGAATAAAAACATAATTCTGAATGAAAGTAAAAACAAAAAGGGTGCATAAATAAATATAATAATAAATGAAAGAACATTGAATTGATGAATGAAACCTGGAGTTTTTTTTAAGATATACTGTCAACAAATTAAAATTTAAAAAAAAGAAAGAAAATGCCAAACAGCAAAATCCTAAGTGGAAAAGAAGTCAGAAAAAAGACAAAATAAATCAAGAATACTTTTTGGAGGAAATACTACCAAGTGCTATTTCCAGTTCTGGCCCTTAAAAAGAAAAACAAAAAAATAAAAAAACTTTCCCTTCATCCTCCTACCCCCACAATCATTCATTCCCTCTCCTTTCAATTGTTCCAAACTTTCAGAAAAAATACGATATTCTCTGCCTCAAGTTCCTCTTCAGCCACTCATTCCTTGTCTCAATGATTGAATCAGTTCAGAACTTCACCAACAGTACATTTATCTCTCATTTTCCCCACATCCCCTCCAACATTTGTGATTTTCCTTTTCTGTCTTATTAGTCAATTTAATAAGTATGAGGTAGTACCTCAGAATTGTTTTAATTTGCATTTCTCCTATCCTAGTGATTAAGAGTAGTTTTTTTCTAAAAAAATATGACTATAAATATCTTTGATTACTTCATCTGAAAACTGTTCATATATTTTGATGATTTATCATTTGGGGAATGGCCCTTATTTGTATAAATTTGACTCAGAGTCTCTATACATTTGAGAAATGGGATCTTTATTGGAAAAACTTTAAAATTTTTTCAGTTAAGATTGCTAAATGTATTTCCCTTCAATCTATTCCCCTCACTCTGTTTATTCCATTCTCTCTCTCCATTTATCCTGTCTATCCTCAAAAGTTTTGCTGTTGACCACTGCCTCCCCAAATCTACCTTTTTTTAAAAATCACAGCCCCCATATTCTTATCCCCTTCCCCTCCTACTTTCATGTAGAGTTAGATAGATTTCTACACCCAATTGAATATGTATGTAATTTCCTCTTAGAGTCAATTATGATGAAAGTAAGGTTCTCTCATTCTCCTCCTTCCCCATCTTCCCTACTGTAAAAGATTTTTCTTGGGGTGGCTAGGTGGCACAGTGAATAGAGCACTGGCCCTGGAGTCAGGAGGACCTGAGTTCAAATCTGACTTCAGACACTTAACACTTTCTAGCCATGTGACCTTGGGCAAGTCACTTAACCCTAATTGCCTTGCCTTCCCCCTCCAAAAAGTAAAAAGTTTTTCTTGCCTCTTTTATGTGAGATAATTTACCCCTATTCTACCCCTCCCTTCTCCTTTCTATGACTGAATTCCTTTTTTTCACCGCTTAATTTTATTTTTTTAAGATATCATTCCTTCATATTTAGTTCCCACAAGTATCATCTTTCCCATGTTGGAATCTAAACTGCTTAACCTTATTAAGTCCCTTATGACTTACCTTTCCTGTTTACCTTTTTATGCTTCTCTTGAATCTTGTATTTGAAAGTCAGATTTTCTGTTCAGTTCTGGTCTTTTCATCAAGAATACTTGAAAATGTTCTATTTCATTGAATAACCATTTTTCCCTGAAGGATTATATTCAGTATTGCTGGGTCAGTGATTCTTGGTTGTAATTGTAGCTCTTTTTCCTTCTGGACTATAATATTCCAAGCCTTCCAATCCTTTAATGTGGAATTTATTAAATTCTATATAATCCTGAATGTGGCTCCATGATACTTTAATTGTTTCTTTCTGGCTGCTTGAAATTTTTCTTCTTTGACCTGGGAGATCTGGATTTTGGCTGTAATATCCCTGGCAGTTTTCATTTTGGGATCTCTTTGAGGAGGTGATTGGTGGAATGTTTCATTTTCAGTTTTACCTTCTGGTTCTAGAATATTAGGGCAGTTTTCCTGGATAATTATTTGAAAGATGATGTCTAGGCTTTTTTTTTTTTTTGACTCATGGCATTCAGGTAGTTTAATAATTTTAAAATTATCTCTCCTGGATCTATTTTCCAGGTCAGTTATTTTTCCAATGAGATATTTCATATTGTCTTCTATTTTTTATCCTTTCGTTTTTATTTTGTTTCCTGATTTTCTTATAAAGTCATTGCCCTCCATTTGCTCCATTCTAATTTTTAAGGATTATTTTCTTCCAGGAGGTTTTGTGCCATCTTTTCCATTAGGCCAATTCTAGTTTTTAGGGAATTTTTTTTTTAAGTGAATTTTTGTGCCTCTCCTCCCCTCCATTTGACCTGTACTGCTTTTTAAGGCATTCTTCTCCTCATTGGCTTTTTGTACCACTTACATCATTTGACTTATTCTGTTTTTTTAAGTTGTTATTTTCTTCAGTATTTTTTGTGTTTCCTTTACCAAGTTGTTGACTCTTTTTCTTGATTTTCTTGTATCACTCTCATATCTCTTCCCAATTTTTCTTCTACCTCTCTTAATTGATTTTCAAAATCCTTTTTAAGGTCTTCCATTGCCTGAGACCAATTCATATTTTTCTGGGATGTTTTGAATGTTGGAGCTTTGACTTTGTCATCTTCTGAATGTGTGTTTTGATCTTCCTTGTCACCATAGTAACTTTCTATGGTCAGAATTTTTTTTTCTCTCATTCGCTCATTTTTTCAAGTCTATTTCTTGACTTTAAATTCTTTCTTAAAGTAAGCCTCTGCTTCCACTGTTGAGAATACACTGTCTCAAGCTCAAGAGTTTTATGTAGCTGTTTTCAGAGATGCTTCTGGGGACCTGTCAGTTTTCACTTCTTTCAAGGTTGTATGATCTGAGAAGAGGTATTTACTCTTCTTCTGGCCTGTACTTTGGTCTTTTCTACCTTGGAACTATGAGGACAGTGTTTGCTTCACTGCGTTCATAAACTCTGCTGTACTATTGCTCCTCCTCACCCTGGAATTGCCACCCAGTACTGGGACCCAGATCCAAATATGGATAAAGCGATAGAATCTTGTTCCCAGTGTCAGCAAAAAGACCCCACACTGTAATCTCCTTCTGATCAATTGTTCAATCCCCTTCATCCTCTGTGGGATGAGAGCTCTGGAGACAGACTCTATCACTGTTGATTCAGTGGCTCTCAAGGCCTGCTTTTGGTTTTCTGGGTCTGGGTCTGTGGTGGCTCAGCTTGTGCTATACTATGTTCCACTTTCACCCTGGTGTGACAGACCTTTCCTGCTGATCTTCTAAGTTGTCTTTGGCTAGAAAATTATTTTACCTTATCCTTTTGTGACTTCTGCCACTCTAGGATTTGTTTTATATCATAATTTAATTGTATTTGGAGGTTTTTGGGGGAAATCTTGACTCTACACCTGAACTATGCTTTTTTTTTTAAATTAAAAATATATAGAAAAAAAACATTTAAAAATTACCAATACATTACCCATGCCTGATGATAAATGTGATATTCTTTACTTTTCTTCCTCTACTTCTTTAACATGAGTAAAGATGCATTTTCTCATATTTTTTATAGTGCCAAGCATCGCACATTATGTCTATCAGATTTCTTATGGAAGTAGATATTGGAGGGTGTTGACAATCTTTCCTAAATTCTTGATGATAAAAGAGAATACATGATAAATTACTGGAATGCTGGCAAAAGATATGTGCAGAGCATTTGTTTCTGGATGTGCTCTCTATGTGTGTTGCTATTATAGTGAAAGGGAATGTTTGTTGGGGTCATGGCTCTAGTAAGTTATAAATGTTGTATTTGAATCCAGCTCAGAGTTATCTACCTAAATTGTACCCTCTGATCTTATACCCAATTTCCTGTTCAGGTCACTGGAAGATATACATAACATATTATAGAAACTAATTTCTCAGAGGTTGTTTATTACTAAACAAGACTTGGCTTCCATGATACTTTTCTTTCATAGCTGAATTACTTTCTTTTTATTATTTCTCTTTGTTCTTGTTGACCCTTAAATAAAGTTGACACCAAAGACCATATCTTTGGTTCTCTCCTCTTCTGCCTCTACATTTTAATCATGATTAATTTTGCCTAACCCTTTAGTTTCAATTATTATCTCAATCAAGTATAACTACCAAATTTATTTAGCTAGCTTTAATATACCTTTAGAGGTACAGTTCCATATTTCTAACATGCTCACTGGGAGTGAGGTCTCATTTGCACCTACAATTCAACACATATTGAAATATCAACTTCTTCAACCTTTTCCTCTACTTCTATACATATACACACACTCATATATGTACACATATGTATATATGTACATAGTATCTATGTTTATGTGTGCATACACAGACAGGCGTGTGTACCTATACATATACATAGAACATTATTGTTCTGCCTAGTTACACATACAGGTTCAAAACTTTGTGATCATGTTTAATTAGTCTTTTGTCATCACCTTTCACCCATATGCAAACAACTGGGAAAATAAATAGTTTCTCTTTCTTCAAAATTTTCGTGTGTCCTGTTTTTACTTTCAGTTAATCTAATTCAGACTGTCATTTCTTCTTGATTTGACTCTTGTAGTGGTCTCATAACTCCTCTTCCAGCTTCTAGTCTTTCCCTTCTCCAATTTACTTGGTTGTTAAAATAAATTTTGTAATTAGTCATTCTCCTTTATCAGTAATAAAATAAATCTATAACTTCTTGTTTCTCCCAAAATTAAATACATATTTTTCTATCTTGGCATTCTAAAACTTTAGGTTCTAGTCTTCTTCTTTAATCTTTCCTGGAACTGTTTGCCTTCACAGACACTAAGATCCTGACAAACTAGATTAATTACAATCCTCATTTTCTCTTGCTCTTTCTGATCACCATGACTTTACTCACAGTTTTGTGCCTATTTGGAATTGATCACCTACCTTTACTCCTGAGTATATTTTACTATTGTCTTCATTCCCTTTCCATGTAGTACATATCAGGTGCTGGCATGTATATTAATCCTTCCTTGTGACCCCTGCCAGAAGCAATTTTTGCACCTACTGGTAACTAAGTGTATAAAAAATGTTGGACCTTGGGGTGGCAAGGTGGTGTAATGAATAGAGCATGGGCCCTGGAGTCAGGAGGACCTGAGCTCAAATCCAGCCTCAGACACTTAACACAAAACTAGCTGTGTGACCTTGGGCAAGTCACTTAACCCCAATTGCCCTACCTTACCCCCTCCAAAAAGCAAAAAAAAAAAAAAAAAAGTTGCACCAGAAAAGAGGAAGACTGAATTTCAAATCTAGCCTAAAATATCCACTTACTGTGTGCCACTGAGTCATGCAGTCTCTGCCTTAATGTCCACATTTGAAAAATAGGTATAATGACAGTATTAGCTCCTCGAGTTGTTATGAGGATAAAATAAGATAATATCAGTGAAGTACTTTGCAAACCTTTGAGTCCTGTATAAATATTAGCTATAATTATTATCTTTCCATGCTAAAGTTTTTCATAATACTTTGCCTCAAATCCTCATTTGTGCTTAACAAATTCTACCTGGTCTACCAGTTATTTATGTGTAAGTTTTACCCTCCAAATAACAGATTATAAGTTTTATGATGTCAATGATTAGGTTTTATTTCATTTCTGTATTTCTAATACTATGATAAATTCCTTCTCAAGTGTTTCATTGTGTTATGGAGGTACGCATACATTCTAAAAATCTGAGCCAGTGGCTTGTAAGCTCTGTCCAATTCTTAAATGTTGTAAAGGCTGCAAGTACATTTTTTGTAAGAGAATATATCTGCTTTCTGAGCACCAGTGTCTCTGAATATGGAGAGACTCATTACCAGTATGCTGGTCACCTGGTGGTAAATTCTTTGACATTAGAAAGAATGGAACAGAGAAAAAGGCACAATAGCTCTGATTCCCTTGGGGTCCCTTTTCACTTTCAGAGTAATGGTAGTAGCATGATAGAAAAGGACAGAAAGTCCCAAGTATCACATTATTTTTATATTTTCTCTAAGTATTAACTCTAAATGTAAGATCCTTGTTTTATAATCTCTCCCCATTAGACTGTGAGTTCCTTCAGACTAGGCACTTTCTTTTACCATGCTGTGTATTCTTGGAGCTTAGCACAGTGTATGACATATTAGACACTTAGGAAATATTTACTGACTGATTATTCAGTGATGAAGAAGTTGACATATTACTGGAAGAAATGCATCATATCAATCTTGATGTTTCTACTATAAATAGAAACAGAAGACAGAAGATAATAATAACTTAAGAAAAGAATGACTCACAGGTTTTTCCAAAGAGAAGCAAATAAAGGAGTTGGTGGAGTTGGCTTGATCATTTATATATAAAAAAAAAACAACCAAGAAGTATTTAACAGGATTTTCTCATATTGCAGTGTTCATGAATTTGTAAAAAAAAAAAAAACCAAAAAAACAAAAAAGACCTCTTAAGTGACCTTATCCATAGGAATAGTAGCTTCAATGATTCAGGCTGAGACCCATCTATTCTTGGCCATTCTGTGAAAATTTTGTCTGTGTCCTTTCAATCAATGTCCCATCTGTGCTATATGCAATGATTATTAGTTTTCAGAAAAAGAAATCCAAATAGTCTAAAAAGCATCTTAGTCAGGAAACATGACTCACTTGCCAAGAGAAGAGGTATAGCAGCCAAGGGTAACACTGGTTTAGAATAAAAATGTGTTTGTAAAATCTTATAGAGAAGGTTGTTGAAAGATAATGAGCAATATCATCTCATAAAAGAATCAAAAGCATTGAAGGGAAGAACAGTTTAGAGAAATCTTGGCAAGACGTCCAATTAAGCTAAGTCATGCTGAGGGCATTTAAGGATGAAACTTGAAGGAAGACAACAAACATATGAAAAGATGGAGGGAAAATCTAAAAAAGATTTTAATAACAAAGTATTTAACCATCCAAGACATTATAGCCACTGCATTTATAGCCTAATATCACAGTCCCAGGTGGGCTTCTCAGGAAAGTAAAAAGGTTTATAAGAGAAAAAAAAAAAGTAGAAAAAAATGAGCCACAGATAAAAAAGATATACAGAGGAAGGCCATCTGTTGGAGATATGTTTTGAGGATTGAAATATTGAGGGAATGTATCCAAAGGAGAAGATACCAAAGATATCAACTGCATCTGTATAATTTCACAATTGAAAAAAGACAAAAGCATAAAGATGCTACCATGCTTATTGTTGTTAACTTTAAAAATAGACCAAAAAGCATTTAATGCAAAGAACAAAATGTTACCTTAGGCTTCTCCTTTGACAAGGTGCCATATACATATGTTAATATACAAGAGTCTTTGAAATATCTAACATAGATATCCTTGCTCAATTACTCTCTGTTCATTTCTCTCAAGTATGGCATATAGTAGGGAGACGTGAGCAGAAGTTTTTGCTACTGTCATAGAGGAAACCTCTCAGAGTCCGTGTCTAAGAGGTGTTTCTTACAGATGGTGAGGTTTTCTCAATAACAGGTGCCAAATTCAAATTGAAATGGGACCACAAAAATTTAAATAGAGTTTTCTAGTCATTTCAGAGTGACTTAGAAAAATCTAAAATTAACACATTACCTATGTTCAGTTGTAATCTTCTTTTGTAAAATGTTTCCCATTTAAATTTTAATTCAATTACCACAGGTTGTAAAGAAATTTAAATGCCAAACACAAGAGTTTGCTTGTGATCTTGAAGGTAATAGGGAGCTATTAGAGTGTACTGATGATCAGGCCTAGACTTTAAGAGTTTATTGTGACCTTGGAGGAAATAGGAAGCTATTTGAGTTTACTTAGTATGGGGTTACATAGCCCTAAGTTTTAGGGAAATAACTAGCAGCTGCATTAAGGATGTCTTGGAGTAGGGAGCAATGAAGCACAAGGACCAATTAGAAGACTATTCCAATAATGCAGACAAAATGTGATGAAGTCTTGTCCCACCATGATGGCTGTATGAATTAAGAGAAAAAGGATGTACATTACAGATGTTGTGAAAACATAAATGATAAGATTTGGTCAGAGACTGGACATGCAAAGTGTGTAAGTAAGATGTGGATGGCATCAACATAGTTAGCTTATATAACTTAGGATACATGGAGGATGCATAGGATGGTAGTGCTCTCAACACTGACAAGGACAGTCAGGAGAGAGGAGTATTTTGGCGGAAAAAAAAATCTGTTTTGGGGCATATTGAGTTTGAGATGCCTATGAACATCCACTTTAAGATATAAGAAAGGCAGTTTGCCAAGTGGGACCAGAGCTTAGGAGAAAGATTATAGCTGGATAGAAAGACCTAAAAATTATATAAGAGAGAAGATTACACAGAGCCATAGGAGCTGATTAGGTAAGCAAATGAGACATATAGAGAAGAAAAAGGAAGAGGATACAGAACCTTAAGTGACAGAAATAGTTGATGGGATATGGATGAGGACCCATAAGAGGGGATTGAAGAATGGTCACATAGCTTGGAAAGAATTAGGAGGGAGCAATGCCATGAAAAGTTTGAGAAGAAAGAATATTCGAGAGGAGTTAGAAAAGAGTGTAAAATACTGTAGAAAGGTCAAGGAAAGTTGAAGAAAACCCTATGAGATTTGGCAATAATTGCTAACTTTAAAGAAGTAAGTTGTGATTGAATTATGAGGTTGGAAGTCAAATTACAGAGGATTAAGAGAGGAAGTAGTGGTGTCTAGAAGAGAGGACTTTAGCTAAAAAGGACTAAAAGCTAAAAAAACAAATAAACAAACAAACAAAAAACTTACAGGAATGATTGGATTAAATAAGAGTTTTTAAAGGATGGAGGATACATGTACATGTAAAGATTATAGCAGGAGCAGTAGATAGGAAGAGTATAAAGATGAGAGAGACAGAGAGACAGAGAGACAGAGAGAGGGAGAGAGAGAAAAAGAGAGAGAGAGGGAGGGAGGGAAAGAGAAGGAGAAAGAGAGAGAGAAAGAGAGAGAGAGAGAGAGAGAGAGAGAGAGAGAGAGAGAGAGAGAGAGAGCAAGCATACAGGAAATCTGCCAGAGAAGATGGGAGGGTATGGTGAGGAAATCAATGTCAGCAGGGAGGGAATAAAGTCTCAATGAATTCCATAAGATGAAAGCTAGAGTAGATGTATCAGAGTATATAGAGGAAAAAGGAGACTGTATGGAGCAGGATATAGAAAAAAGAGTAGAATTGAGGGTGGTGGGATTTTCACCTTGATAGCCAGGGATTCAGAATTATTAGAAGATGGAGAGTATAAGGGGGTCCTTTATATGCTACTCAGTCCAGAAAGACTATGAGAATTTAGAGAGAGGCCATTGAGAAGAAGCAATCTGAATCTATTATTCAAAATTCTACTCTGAGGGCCAGGCTGGAGAAGACCCTGGTGGTACATCTACCAAATGGGTCTGATATAATGAATTTATAGGAAGAGAAAAACTAGTCAGCATTGATCAAACATGAATGGGTTGCAATATGCATGCTGGAAGTGGTACTATCATCTCTGAGAACTCCATTTCATTTCAGTATTTGTGTACCCCTAACATAAAATCTACCTCCTTGTACATGGCGAGAATATTTTTTAAAACTGAATTTAAAATAAATCACACCACTAAATTCACCAAACATAAATAAGAAAAGATGGATAAAGAGAGAATGGTGGCATTATTTTGGCCTCAAGGGATACATTTGTGGATCTGTCAATCATTTAGCTCCTTCTGACTGTATCTCCATTGCTTTTTCTTCTTTTAGGGGAAGAGCCCCACTTTAACTAGACTCCATCAGCACAAAGCTAATATAAATTAGATGGGTAGAAAGAAGGCTTATGATTTTGTCTCCACAGCAGGGAAATTTCTTATACTTTTGTAGAGTAGCACTTTTTCTGCAACTTAGAGAAATTTAGAGAATTGCCTGGGGCATCAAAATGTTAATCAACTTGCCCAAGGTTACAAAACCAAGATATTTCAGAGGCTAGACTCAAACCCAAGTTTTTCTGGCTTTAGGGGCAGTTCTCTATCCATTATTACATACTGCTTCTCTAGCTATAGCAACAGCATAGACATAGACATAGGCATAGATATGCCAACTTCTGCCTGTATAGACATGTACTGGGAAATGTTTAAACACCAACTTTCCAAAAAAGTAAGACACAATCTAATTTACATTATTAGCATTATTAACTTTTTCTCAAGTTTGGATAATCAACAAAACAATAAGGCAGGCCCTGATATTTGCTGATTACCAAGGTAGAAATATGCACTCTGAAAATTTAGCAATCAGCTTCTGTGAGACAGTCCTAGCTGATTCCAGGACACTATATGTGTGTGTACATATATGTATATGTGTATGTGCACACACACATGTATGTATACATGTATGCACAGGCACACACCTATACACATAACTATACACACATATAGACAGTGTGCATATATACATACATGTATAGATACATATACATACATACAATGTATGAGACATGTATATAATACCTTTACATTTAAAAATATTTCATTGTTTTGAAAATTGTCCTTGTGTGCATAAACTAAAATCCACAAAATTGTGCAAGGTAGACTATTTCCAGGTATTTTTTTGAACTTAGAATGTGTTTAATGTAATCATAGGTTGTAATCTATTACATGTATTTTTACTTGGCTCTCAACGTGTTTAACATATAAAAGCAGAACAATTTCTTCTTTGAAATGTAAACAATAGTGAAATGCTAAAAGCAGTATAATGCAGATTACTTCAATTTTCTCAGACATAAAAGTTTTGAATGTTTTCAATTTTAGGAGTCATTTAAAACAACTGAAGATGGAGTGGCTCCAGATTCTTTCCCCCAGGTATGAACTTCTGTTTATTTTCTTTGCTTACCACTTACTGTTTCATTGTATTAAAAGCTTATGTGCAGTAGGGCTGAAAGAACTCTTCAGGAAGTTGAATTTTAACAAATCTTTCTAACTCTCATAGGCCAAGCTTGTATATCTTGTTATTACAGGGTGTCAGTCACTCATTCCTTTCCGAATAGAACTCTAATAGTGACTACACAGCTGCTACAGGCCAGGGAAATAAATGGAAAAAAAATAATTCAGTCAAAATAAATCCTGCAGACTTACCCACTGCAAGGGTTCCAATGAAAGAAGAAGCCCCCCTCTCTGTTGGAGATACATTTATTTCACAATTAACAAAGGAGCTTGAATTTAAACTTCTGCCCCTGAATGTAATGCAATACATTTGAAAAACATGAACTTGAATGAATGAAGGCCATTTGAACTCCCATCCATTCTCATCTGTGGCAGTGAAGTAATATATTATTCAGTACAAACTCACTCTGTAGCATTATCTTCTCAGCGCAATGCAATTTTCAAAACAAGAACTTTCCCCTGTGTTTCTGCATATAAAAAGCCTGTGGTAATTGTCATGGTCTGATTCATTATCCATAGTATCTTCATACACAATAGTAATTAAATCTGGAAAGGTTCGATTTCCAAAATGCCAGTGGCTCTGCATTTTCAAGTTGCCATCTAGGTATCTGGCCTGTAATAATGTCTCCTGCTGTGTTAAACATCTATTCTGAGAGTGTACACGTTGGGCTTGACCTTTTCATTTTCTAGTCTTCAGATTAACAGAAGGCACAGTGACTGAGAGAGCAGTGTAATGAAATTTCTGTTGTGTTTATCTCTTAATATGGAAGTGCTAACACTGATTGTTCAAACCATTCAAATTAACAAAAATTTCTATAAATGCTCAATAATAAAAATAGTAATAGCTGCTCACATCTTTTATTCTCTTTAAGATTTCAAAGCACTTTTCTTGAAAGAACACTGGTTGTCAATTACAAGTATGACTGTCCATATTTGATGGATTTAAGTCCACAGTCATTTATAAACCACCTACTATGTGCTAGGCACTCTGCTAGATTCTGGAGAAGCAAAGACAAAAATGCAATTTTTACCAGCCATCAAGAAGCTCATATTTTACTGGAAGAAAAAAACATGTACAAAGTTTAATAAATATGAAATTAATGCAAAGAATGTTTTTTTTTTTTTAAGGAGGAACACTATTTAATGAAATAGAGGACTTTGAAACATTCATGATGGAAAATCTAGAACTGAATAGAAAATTTAGCTTTCAAAATAAGAACTCAAAAAAAGAAGCATAAAAAAGGAAAATAAAGTTAAACCATTTACATAGTACTTGTAACTCCTAAGAATTTTATTATTATTAGGATAGTTAAAAGGAGTATACATAGAGAGAGGACATGGCTGTGAGTTGACTATGAAGGTCAATATCTGAAAAAATAAAAACAAAAAAACAAGGGGTGAAAAAGAGGGATGCACTGGAAGAAGGGGAGGGGAAAGGTAGAATAAAGTAAATTATCTCACATAAAAGTCATGAAAGAGCTTCTATAAAAGAGGGAAACATTAGGGAAGATTTTCAGTGCTTGAACCTTATTCTCATTGAAATGGACTCAAAGAGGGAACAAGACATACTCAGGTGGATATAGAGATCTATCTTACTCTACAGGAAGGCAGGAATGGAAGAGGATAAGAGAAGAATGGGGGTAATAGAAGGGAGGGCAAATTGGTGGGGATAGTGGTTATAAACAACACTTTTGAAGAGGGACAGTATGAAAGAGTGACAGAGAGAGTTAGATAAAAAAGGGAGGGGAAAAGGATGGAAGGAAACACAAAGCAATCATAACAGTGAAAATATTTAACAGTGAGTTTCTCTGATAAAGGCCTCATTTCTCAAATATATAGAGAACTGAGTAAAATTTACAAGGATATAAGTCATTTCCCAATTGATAAATAGTCAAAGCTATCTATAGTTAGATGAAGAGAAAACTTGCACCAGATGCCTTCCTGAGAGGACAAAATCTTCTTTTCTTTTCTTTACTCACCCAGCATCCTTTCCACCACTTAAATTTGCCTTCTTAGACTCTGTTCCAAGGGAGACCCTTTTCAATTTCACTTTACTTTGAGAAATGAAGGAAATATAGTCACTAATAATCATTTAACCACCTTCTCTCTATAAATGTGGAACCCTCACTCAGTGGGGGAAAAAGATAATACTTCATGTCTATGGACCCTACTTCAAAACCCTTTCCCTCCTTCCCAACTTAGATAGAGCATCTGCTTTCTGGCTCAATGTATCAGAGAACATTCACTGTGTCTTTGTTTGCTGAAACCTTCCAGCTCAAAAGTATTGAAGTGTTCAATGTGGGAACAGTTAAGATCTCTTTACCTAGCCAGTATTGATACTAATTAAAACAAGAAATAAACACCTCTAAATAATAGAAAAAATTCCCCAAAATTCTATTTTACATATCCCACCAAAACAGAAATAAAGGAGGAAATGGAGGAATCTTCACTATCTTCAGGAATTCTCCTTCAAGTGAAAGTTCATGGGCAATCCTACATAGCTGATGCTGGTGGCTCATCTATCAGGGCTGATATCCATACCAACCACAGCTGGCCACCTCTCTTTGCTTGATCTCAACACTATCGATTTTCCTTCTTACTCTTACCTGATCTACTTCATTCCAATATTCTATTTATTCTCTCTCTTCCCAACTCTGTAAGTCAGTTACTGTACAGTTTCAAAATTCTCTGTCTCTTCTAGCACTAAAGGGAAAAACACCATTTGTTTGAGACTTCATCTCCCAGATACTCCCAAGTACTAACAACCTTCTCTCTCTCTGCCTACAGAGAAATTGGCTTCACAGTCCTTCACACAAACAACTAGTAAGTGACTAGGGTCTCACCACATCTAGCTCATGTCTTGAAGTTCACTGCTCATTCCACAACATCATGCTAACTTAATCATTGCACAATAGTGACCACATTTCTAGATTGTGTATGAAAGGAAATATGTCATGAAATATGACTTCGGGTATCAAAGTGTTTTTAAATTCTTGATTTATCAACATATATGCTCACATTTGCATGCAATCAGCAGTAAATTTATGTATAATAGAAGGCAAGGTAAACAGCATAAGTATAAGGACATGAATACACTTTGTAAAGCACCACTTTAAACCATTCAGTATATATGCCATCTTTTACAAATGATTTCTATTTTTTCAGAGTGCTGAGACAGACTTGTGAGGGTCCTCAAAAGTCATTTAGTCCAAACCAAACTTTAATTAGAATCTAACTTAAAACAAAACTGACAAATGGTACAGGGGAATAGAATGTTCAATGTGCTCTCATGAAGAGTTGGCTTGTTAGCTCATCACAAAAGACTTACTTTGGGTAAGTAACTTAGTGTCTCAAGTTTACTTTTATCAAAAATCAAGCAGTAGAGATACTAAAGAAATAACTACATAAAAATGAAAGCCTAGTTGAATAATATTTCTGGATATGTGTATGTGAATATCTCTACTGTTTTATCTTTGAAATAATCTTTGTGACATGGTTTTTGCCTCTTCTTTGGGGAAATTGTTTTATATTAGTTGACATATCTGTTTGTTAGTTTGATAAAGGAGAGCCGGATCTGGTTTTAGATTTGACCAATCACTTAGCCATCTTGCCAGATGTCATTCTATCCAGATTTCATCAAAATATTTGAGAAAATATCCATCTTGAGATGGATGAGGTAATAAATAGTTGCTGTTCACTCATTTCAATCTTGTCCAACTCTTTGTGACCACTTTTGAGTGTTTCTTGGCAAAGAATGTAGAGTGGTTTGCCATTTACTTCTCCAACTTATTTTACAGATGAGGAACTGAGGCAAACAGGATTAAATTACTTGCCCACAGTCACACAGTTAGTAAATGTCTGAGGTCAGATTTGATCTCAAGTCTTCTTGACTCCAGGCCCAGCACTCTATCTACTGAGCCACCTAGCCACTCATAGTACAGCTAAATAAATTCAAAATTAATAAATTTTATACACACATATAACACAAATACAAGCATTTATGTGTGTATATATTGTGTTCATGTATGTATGTGTGTATATATGTATATGTACATATAAACACATCATTAGGTAAAATAAACTAAGGACAAACTTGTAAGAGAATGAATGGTATTACAATGAAACAAAAACCAGAGCCCAAGAAATGAGAAAAGAATGACAACAAGAATATTTAGAAAGGTTGAGATTAATGAGGGAACTGAACATATATGGAGAAAAACTACAGTGTAAATTCTCCAAATCTAAAGAGTTTGAAAAGACAAAAAAAATCAAATATTTAAAACAGATGGCATAAAATCATAATAATGATATAAATATGAAAAAGGGGATGGTAGAGTCAGCATCAGAATATGAAGAAATAAGACCATAAATATTAGATCAAAATCAAAATAGAAACATTTTAAGAACCCCTGAAGTTTGTATAAACCCAAACCTGACAATCACAACTTCATAGACATCCTTGAAAAACATAATGAAACAAAGAGCATGCTTACCATATCTTATTAAAACAAAAGAAAATGACCTAGAAGAATTTGAAAAAGAAGACAAAAATACTGAACAAGAGTAACCATAGGATCCCACTGGAGAGGAATAAGATGTTTAACTCATCAGGAAACTGACTTGCAAATGTCTAGGACTCTAATATTTAAGGACTCTTTCAGGCAGCCTGCAGGAAGTAGATTACATATCAAGTAGTACTAGTTTGAATCACACGGTTCATTAAAATATCACAGTGATGGGTGGGGGGAGGGGGGGAAAGAATTCCTCCTATGAAACAATCAGAAGCAAAGGAAATCAGATTATTCCACAGAAAAGAAAAAGAAAGTATATCCTGCAAATATGAACATACTCCTATAATTAAAAGGTAGACCTTTAGTAGAAACACAGGCATAATTATTGCTATGTAAGCCTAATAAAGACGAAGTGTTTAGTAAAGTCAGATAATTCCATATAGAGTAAAAAAATTTAGAAGCTAGCCCAATGCCTACTTGCTGCAAAAAATAGATAGTGGCCTTAGAAATCCTCCTTTTCCTGCAAGTCACCAAGAGAACAAGGAGAGAATAGCTTCTGGTTAATTCATTAAAGGATAATTAGACAGAAGCCTCCAAGAGGAAGGAAGGAGAGTCAGAGATACATGAATTGGTGTTTCTTTCAAAAGGCAATTCTATGAGTCCTAAAGACTTTAGGGTATGAAAGATAAGGAAGGGGCAGTAATGGAAGCTGAAAGTAGAGAAGAATGTGGGAGGAGAAGAAATGAAGGTATGGGGAGATATTCCAGACAGTCAGGAGTTCAGCCTGGAGAGGAATGAAAATAGAGAAGATGAGCATCCTTCTTATACTAGAGGCTCTAGGAACCAGTCAATCACAGGGAGATTCTGAAGGAGCAGGTGGTATTTCTAAAGAGTGAGAAATATAGGGGTGGAATGATCTTTCACTCTAGAGGCAGCTAAGTAGTTCAGTGATCTGTAGTCATGAAGATCTGAGTTCAAATCAGACATGAGATATTCAGTAGCTGTGTGGTCCTGGACACATCACATAATCTATTTGCCTGAGTTTCCTCAACTGTAAAATGAGCATAGAAATAGCAACCTGCAAGGGGTAAGTTAAATGAGCATTTATGTGTCAGGCATTGTTAAGTGTGTTATAGACATCTCTTTTGATCCATAGAATGACCCTGCAGCAGGGAAGTTTATTAAAAAAGAATCAAAGATCTATATTGGACTTTGAAACAGAGGTGACATGTGCCTCTCTGCATGAGTATGAAGACTAGAATCAGAAAAACTTAATCAAAATAAGCTATTGGTACCTACTGCTGAGTCCTTAAATGAGAAATCCAGGGATCTATGCCTTTTCCTCCTTTTCAGAATTCTCTCTTCTTCTGTCTTCAGGATTTCATTCCTATCCTTTCTTCATTCATTTAACCTATAGAATTTTCTCCTATAGGCTCCCATCTCTCTTTTATCTCGAACATTCTGAAATCCACTTTCCCTCCCTCTAAGGCAGTGCTTCTTAATCTTCTTTATGCCGTGACCCTTTAATACAATTCCTCATGTTGTGGTGACCCCCAACCATAAAATTATATCATAACTATAATTTTGCTACTGTTATGAATCATAATGTAAATATCTGATATGCAGGATGTATTTTCATTGTTACAAATTGAACATAACCCACAGGTTGAGAACCACTGCTCTAAGCCATATATCAGACCAGGTCCAGCTTTTCTATTCTTCTCTGTCATAAATTCTAATATGCATTGGTCATTTCCTATCAAGATTTCCATCATTTCTACTTCAGTAAACAGTTTGTCCTTGTTGATGAGAATCAGACTCTCTGAAGGATGAAATTATCATCAAGGCAAGTCAAGTAATTATACCCAGAATTTGAAAGAGACAGAATTCCAGCAGATGTCCAAAAGTCCCTCCCCCCCAAAAGAAACAACATCACTGCTGCATTTAAATATACAGTATCATGCCTCTATGCTAGGCTTCTGGTTTGTCTCCTAAGCTTATCATACACATCCTCTTCCTTCCGGGTGGTCTGAATTATATTATAATAACACCATTGCTTTTAGAATGCTTTCATTGCTCTTCAACCAGTTACTTTCAGTACTATTCCCTCATTCTTTCTTTCCAAGTATATTTTCTTAATATAAAATACTATTCCACTGTTTTAAATACTTCTTTCTTATCATGATTATTTTTAAAATAAAATTTATTCTTACAAAACTATATT
This sequence comes from Pseudochirops corinnae, assembly GCA_028646515.1. Taxonomy (NCBI): domain Eukaryota; kingdom Metazoa; phylum Chordata; class Mammalia; order Diprotodontia; family Pseudocheiridae; genus Pseudochirops; species Pseudochirops corinnae. The sequence continues at coordinate 85,924 of JAQQSV010000499.1, forward strand.
CCAATCATATACCTTATCCTGCCAGATTTCAGTGACACTTTTGGGGTCAGATTTGCCTCCTTATATCATAATATCTAGTTCACCTTGCTTATTACTCATACTTTGTGCATTTGCATATAGACATCTAAGGCAAAAAAAAGGTTATTAGTCATCTAAAAGATGGAGAGATAAATGGTGGTTATAAGTAGGCTGTCATAAATTGTCTATGATGATTTATGAACATGAAGTGATATGGGTTCATACATTCAGAACTGAATGCATTCTCAGGGACCATCTAATAAAACTCCCTTATTTTATACATGAGGAAATGGAAGTCAATTGACTTATCGAGTGTTACACAGCTAATAAGTGTCTGAGGCCTGATGTGGACTCAGGTCTTCCTGATTCCAACATGTTATCTTCTATGCAACCTACAGAAATAATATTAATCAGGAAATGCATGATCTGGAAAGATGACATAATACACGTAGACAAGGCAAGATACAATTGTTTGACAATCCATGTGCTTCTCTGCTTCCCATGGAAATGTTATGAAAGCTAGGGTCCAATGACTACATTCTCTGTGGAGTATTTACGAAATACTACAAACAACAAGAATCATTCAGGATGAGAAAGTATGGATGTATACTAGTAGAAGGAATGCCCATATTGAGGACATCTTGGATAAATGGCAGTATGAAAGTCATTTTCAGAAAACTTAGATGTCTTGGTCTTATATAAAAAAGGACTCCTTAGTGAAAAAGAGGAATTGTATTTCTCAAATAAGCAGAAACTTAGGGTTATTGTCATGTAGTTGAAAGACTTCTGGATCCTGAGTCAGAGGACTTGGATTTGAAGCCTACCTCTGCCATCCAATACCTCCACAAATGTAGGGGAGTTCTTAACCTTTCTGGGTCTCCAATTCTTCATCTCCAAGATGAGGCTGCACAGTCTGTATGTGTCAGAGAGAGGACTTGATGCCAGGACTTCCTGACACTGAGGCTGACCTTCTACACATGTCTTTAATGCTTCATTGCTGACCTTGGGCAAATTGCTGATATTTTAAGTCCCTCCCACCCCCCGAAATTCTAAGACTATAAATTACAGAGCCATTACAAATCTATAATGGTAGAGGGACTTTCCTAACTAAAAGTTCCATTTACCAATGAAATCATAGTTGTGGCAAAAAAAGAGAAAGGCTATATTAGATCACTTTATAGCTTTTTTTTAATAAATAAATTTTTATTAATTTATTCTGCTTTTTTTTACATCATCATCATCATCATTATGTCAAGGATTGCCACCAAATTAGCTTTTCTATATTCGCTCTCGACTTGCTATTGTGTATGAAACAAGCCACATAGCTTATCTATACAACTTGGATCCAGTGGGTGTTTAATTAATGCTTCTTGAATTGAATTGTTAAAATGTTTTCATTTTAATTGTGACAACCAGATAACTCACATATTGTGTTAAAACATTCCTCTTAGTAACAAGCACAAAAGAAAATATGAAAATTATGAAATATTGAAAAATATGAAAGTATGAAAAAAATGAAAAATGAAATAGCCAATAAATTTTAATGATAATCAAGAGAAAAGACTTCAACTTGTTAAAAACAAGTATAAAATGTGTATATGTGGCAAGTTATGGTTTTTCACCTAGAGGAAAGAGAGGATTTTAAAACTAGAAAAGGCCCTTGAGATCATCTCACCTAGCCACTTTGACAAGGAAACTGAAATGCTGAGAATTATATCCAAGTTATTAATGCTAGTTAGTGGCAGTGCTAACACTTGTAAAACCTATTTTTTTCCTGCCTTTTCAACAAGTGTTTTTGTTACAATTTTGCATGCAGGTTTTTGTGAGAGTGTTCAGTAAATTGTATTCAGACCAGTATTCAAATTTCTATTAACAAGAATTCAGAAAGGCAGTTGCGTATGATGGACAACGCAGTACCCTGGGAGAAAGGATGTCTTTTGTCCTAGTGACCTCCACATTATTTAGTTGAGGGATTCACTTAACTTGCCTGAACCATGTGAAAATGATGAAGTTGGATTATATGATATATAAGATAATTGACCACTCAGAGAATCAGTCCAGGCATTTGGGTTTTCCTTTCAAAGGGAAGATTGTAGCACCCACTTAATGTTCTCTAACAGAATATCAGCAAAATGCAAATACATTCTATGATTATTCTGTATATCACATTCAGAAGGCTTTTTACATTTCCAAAATGACTTGTGATGTTCTGTAATATGACAAATTAAAAAGAGAAAGAATGTTTTTTCTTTTATCAGCAGCTTCTAATAAAGGTAGTGCTTTGTTGCTTTCATGATTCCATCAAGATAGACAATGAAGAAGGATTTAATTAAATGTGCAATATTGAAAGTAGTGAGAAAGAACACAACTCTGAATAAAGTGGGAGAGTGTGCATTAAAAGAAACAGAAATGGAAAAATACTTTATGGGGCTGAATAATAAGCTCAAGAAAGGACTTGCCAAGGACAGGTTGCTGAAGCAAAGGTAAAATAATAACTTTAAAACAATTGGATGTTTTAAGAAAAGCACAGTCTTACCCAGAGATGACCTATTGCATACATGGAATGAAAGACAATGCATTTATTAAATACATATTATGTGCTAAATTCTGGGAATATAAATAAGAAATTAATATAGCCTATGATCTCAAAGAGCTCACTTTGAAAAAAAATGTTCATTTTCTTTTTATTTTTGAAATCCAAATTCTCTCCATCTCTCTATTCCCTTCCCAATACATTAAGAAGGTAAACGATATGGTAACCATCATATATATAAAATCACACAAAGCATATTTCCAAATTAGACATATTATCAAAAAAGCAAGAAAAATAGAATGGAAAAATATACTTCAATCTACACTTATACTTAATCAGTTCTCTTTCTGGAAATGGATACCATTTTCCGTTATGAGTTCTTTGGATTGTCTTAGATCATCTATTGATCAGAGCAAATACAATTTTTTTTACAGTTAATTATTGTTAAAATATTGCTATTACTGTGAATAATGTTCTCCTGGTTCTCTTCACTTTACTTCAGCTCATATAAGTCTTCCCAAGTTTTTTCTGAAACTATCACCTTTGTCATTTCTTACAATAAAACAGTATTTCATCACAGTCACATGCCACAGCTTATTCAGTAATTCTCCAACTGATGGGCATCCCCTCAATTTCCAATTTCTTTGTCATGAGATAAAGAGCTGCTATACCTATTTTTTTGTACAAATAATTTATCTTAATTTTTCTTTGACTTCTGGGATACAGACTTAGTAGTGATTTTGCTGGGTGAAAGGGTATGAACAGTTTTACAGTGCTTTGGGCAAAGTTCCCATTATTTGGAAAGCTTGCATTTTAGTAGGAGGAGATAACACACAGGAGACTTCAGCTATAGGGCTGATGAAAATGCCCAGTGGTCTTTATGATGCATCTGCAAGGCAGATGAAAATGTGTTCTTTTTGCTGTCATTTCCAGTGATAAAATAATCTTTGTTTCTAATCTTGAACTATTTGACTGTGCCAATGACTTTGATGGTGAAATTTTTTTCTGGTCCTTCACAAACAGGTGTGACTACGGTATGGATTGAATATCTGTGGAAATAAAAGCAAGGGTGAATCTCCCCAACAGTTACTTCCCTGGTTAACAGTTACAGGGCTGGGGTGAGTCAGGCCTGGTGGTGTGCTGAGGGTCCTTACTGGTCTTGGGTGTCCCTGGCTTATATACCTATCAGTTTCAATTGAGCAACAATCAGTGACATTTTAAACTTAAATCAACAATGTTTTGAGAGTTTAACTTTCCTGGTGATGGCAAAGTAGAGTTGTTAGCCCTGTGTTGTTGAGGGAAAGAAAATTTAGAGTCATAAAAACTGGGTTTAAGCCTTATCTCTGATTGCTATGTGCACATGGACAAGTTAAACTGCTTTTGGCTTCATCATGATTTCAAAACATCTGGGCCTAAACTTTATCATGGTAAAGCAATTGTGTGTGTGTGTGTGTGTGTGTGTGTGTGTGTGTGTGCGTGCATGTGTGAAAATTGCACTTGGTTATTTAATCATTTTTAATTATTTTACATATGCTTTAAAGATTTCCCCCTTTCTCATGTCTTGCCCAAGTTTGACCATGCCACTTACCTGCCGGTGAAGTTTCAATGTCACCTACTGCCTAATATAGAAAAAGGCACTGCCTGCTTGGCATTTAAAATCCTTCACAGTAATGTCAATTACATACTTCCTCTTAATTATTATCCTAATCTAGCCCAGGAGTTAGGAACCTGTGGCCTCAAGGCTACATGTGGACCTCTAGGTCCTCAAGTGTATCCCTTTAACTGAATCCAAACTTCACAGAACAAATCCCCTTAATAAAAGGATTTGTTCTGTAAAATTTGGACTCAATTGAAAGACTGTATCCAAGGGCCTAGAAGGTCACATGTGGTCTTAAGGCCACAAGTTTCTTGGTCTAATGTATTTTCCTATCCTGATTCATATTATTTTCTCTCAAGTATTCTACATTTAAGTCAAACTTGCCTACAACACTATATTACCTGACCCTGTACCTTTATACAAACCTGGAATGCTCTTCCTCCTCACATGCATTGCTCGATACCCCAAATTTGCTTCAAGTCACCTCTAACAGTAGGAAGCTTTTCCTTACCCTCCTAGTTATCTCTCCTTCTTCTGGTGCCAGATATTTTGGAACTTATTCTTACTAAACTTATATTTACTAATCTATATAAATGACATTTTCCACCTTGAAGGAATAATTGGAAAGGACGAGGGCTACCTATTTCTTTTGTGTTGTTCTATCCTTAGGGCCTTGGGGCAGCTCGTTGATGCACTCAATAGTTTTGGGCCTGGAATCAGTAAGATGAGAGTTCAAATCTGGCCCCAGACACTAACTAGCTGTGGGACCTTGGGCAAATTACTTAATGTTGTTTGTCTCAGTTTTCCTTATCTGTAAAAAAGAATTGGAGAAAACATGGCAAACCATTCCAGTATCTTTGCCAAGAAAACCCCAAATGAGATCACTAATAGTCAGACATGACTGAAACAATTGAACAATAATCCTTAGAGCCTAGCACAGGCTGATACACAGTAGGCATCTGAGTCTTTGATGACTTGAACTGAGTTGAATTAAATGCAGTCTCCTGTTCCGTACTATGTGAAAGCATCAAAACTTTTTTGGTGAAATGCAAAGATGTTTTCCCATATGATTTTCACTAGCTTTCAATAAAATAAACTCTATCTCAAATTGTTCAATTATTTAGAATTGCCTGGCTAGCTATCTACCTTTAGAGAAAGGCTCTATATGTGGATTAGAAATACTTTGAACCTTTTAAAATTAATCAGTCATTAGTAGTGAAAATTAATCTAATCAAATTATACAAATTATTCACGATAACTTTACAGTTTTTGATTTGAGATGACTTTTTTTGATACAGTAGACTTTTCTTGCTCCTTTCACCATTGTAACTAGATATATTAATCCTAGTCTTTTCAGGAGATTTTGTTTTATTTTCATCCCAGGAAAGTGAATTTATCATAAGCAATCTTCACTTTGTCAATGAAGAATCACAACTGCTCATCAAGATATAGTTTTAGAAATTTGCCTGTGGCACTGAAGCTTTAAGTGTGTTGACTATAGTCACAGAGCCAATGTGGACTTGACCTCAGGTCTTCTTAACTCAGGACCTGACACTATAGCTACAATCTTCAAACATTTTGGATGACACACCACCATCAGTGAAAAAAAAATAAATTAAACAATATTCCCTCAATATATATTTATTCATAAGTTAGATTGATGCTACTATATTAATACATAATATAAATTTTAAAAACTTACAAAATAGGAATAAAAGGAAAACCTGAAATAAGCAATATTATTAAAGTACTTTTGCTTTTAAATGACCCAGTGTCTTTGCTTTAATCAATATATAATGAATGTTATAAATATTATAATATAAAATACAATATATTAACAACAGCAATATGATTGAATATGCTTTAATATTTTTGAAAATCTTGGTTTAACACTTTATGATAACTTTTTGATATATCAATTTAAAGGTCTAATTTTATATTAAATTTATTTAAATAATTTATTTTAGTGGTTACCATAGGTCTGATGATCCAAATGGAAGGAAGGCATAATTGACTAAGCTATCTAAGTCATGATACTCATTTTTTATCTACCACACAAATGTTTTTGTTGAAGTTCAGCAAGTACGTATTGATCCTGCCTGATATGGAGTGGGAAGCAGTGCTGATCTTTAGAAATTAGGTCCTGTGTCTTGGACTGATTTAGGGGTGAAGTTGGACTTCTAAAGATGAGAAGGGGAAAGCAGTATATCAGATGGCAAGGATCCTGGGTAGGCTCTTATTTCCTGTTGATAAGAGGCTTTCTTCCTTTGATTCTAGACCATCTAGATAGTCTAAACATTTTTGGTTTGGGGGTAGTCTTGGAAGAAGATTAGATTGCAGAAAAAAAACAAACCTAAATATATTATACTATGTGAATATGTATATATAAATGTAATATGTATATACGTACAAATACACACGTGCTTATGTATACACATATATCTATACATATTTGTTTTACTGCTTATAATTCCTGAGACTTAAGCATATGCTGACTAACAGAGGAAAGGGTGAAGACACTCATAATATTGTGGTTGTAACATATTATTTATGAAGTCTGACAAAAAAGTTATGATTTATTAATTTATGCATTTTTGCAAGAATACAGGTAAGTTCCACCCCTCTTGTCTATGGGGACTCCTGAAGTGCACGCTAAAAAATGGGTGTGCTTCTGTATTTAAAAGGAAACATGCATACCATCATTATAAGATGTGTCCAACAAGCCCCAAAACAAGACAAAGACTGTGCCTTTAATTTTCTTAAATTATATTTTTAATTAAATGCAAAAACAATTTTAAATATGTATTTTTTTTAATTTTGAGTTATAAATTCTTCTCCTTCTCTCCCCACCCCATTTCTCTCCTTGATAAGGCAAACAATTTTATATAGATTATACTTGGGAAGTCATGTAAAATATATATTCATATTAACCACATTGCAAAAGAAAACACAGATTAAAAAAGAAAAGAAAAACAAGGTAAAATAATTATACTTCTTTTGTATTCAAATTCTATTAGTTCTTTCTTTGGAGGTTGATAGCATTTTTTTTTGTCATAAGTGTTTCAGAATTGTCTTAGAGCACTTTATTGCTAAGAATAGCTAAGTTATTCACAATTGATCATAGCACATTGTTGCTATTACTATGTATAATGTTCTCCTACTTTTGCTCACTTCATTTTGCATCAGTTCATATAAGTCTTTCCATGTTTTCTGAAAACATACTGCTTACCATTTCTTAAAGTATCATAGTATTCCATCACAATCATATAGCACAACTTGTTCAGCTATTCCCCAATTGATGGGCATCCCCTCCATTTCTAATTCTTTGACATCCCAAACAGAGCTGCTATAAATATTTATGTACATATAGGTCCTTTTTTTGGTGAATCTCTTTGGCATATAGACCTAGTGGTATTGCTGAATCAAAGGGTATGTGTAATTCCCAATTACTCTCTAGAATTGTTGGATCAGTGCACAACTCCACTAAGAGTGCATCAGTGCCCAATTTTTCCACATCCCCTCCAATATTTGCAGTTTTCCTTTTCAGTCATGTTGACCAGTCTGATAGATGTGAGATGGTAACTCAGAGTTCTTTTAATGTATATTTCTCTAATCAATAATGATTTTGGGCATTTTTATATGACTATAGTTAGCTTCCATTTCTGCTGCTGCTGATGGTGGTAAACTGTCTGTAATGCCTGCTTCTGGCTCCAGTTCAGCCAGTACTTTGTGGTCTTCACTTGGTTTCAGGTCTGGCCATCACCCTGGGGAGGCAAGTCTTTTCTGCTGACCTCCTAAGTTGTCTTGGGCAAGAAAATTTTTTTCATCCTGACCTTTTGTTGTTTCTGCCTCTCTAGAGGTTGATTTGAGGCATTATTTTAAAGTTGTTTTGATGAAAATTTGGGAGAGTTCAGGTAAATGTCTGTTCTTACTCCATTATCTTGGCTAAACCTATGTTATTTTTAAATTTAAAGCAATCTGAGATAGCATAAGCTTTTTTGGCTACCATGTCCCACTGCTGGCGCAAATTGAACTTTTAATTCCACTAAAAGTCCCAGGTCATTTTCACAAACATTCTTCCTCTTCTCTCTGCAGTACCTTATCTCCAGCCTTGGGTGAGAAGAGGAGGCAAGACTACAGGCTTTTCATCTCCTGCTGTACTACATGTATGGAGAGAAGGTGACAAGGGGCAAAGCAGCTTCCACCTTCTATGGCCAGTCTGGTCTCCTGACTGCAATGTGGAAAATCACTAGTGCAAAGAGTAGCAACCTTCCCTTTGACCTGAGGACTACCATCTTCTGCTGTACCTTTCCATTTTGGGAAGAGGAAAGTTGGTGATGAATTGGAATTTCTTCTCCTAAAGCACATGTTTGATTTCTTTCTCCTCTTTTGCCTTTTCCTGTCTTATCTCTAGTATTTAAAGGGAAGAGTAGTAGTAAAATGGAGGCACCCATCTTGCCATCTGATTGTCTGCCTATCTTCTCATGTTGCTCTTGTCTCCAGCCTCTTTTGGGAGGAGGAGTGCTGCCTCACACTCAGTGATGAATATTCTCATATCAGGTCAGATCTGACATATCTCAATGATTCCCAACCTCTTTAGAGCATCATCCAAACTCAATTCCTCCTTTCTACCACCCAATTCCTTATCCTCAATCCTTCTCAATCCTCTTGCTCTTGAACTCCAATTAAACACTTTCCTCCTCCCCTTACTAATCTCTCTTCTTGTTCTATAAGTAACACATTTCCTTTCACTCTAAATCTTTTCCTCTACTACATCTTCCATTTTCTAGCTATTATTGAAACCTAGCTGCTTTCTGATAACACAGTCGCCCTGGTCACCCTTTCCAGTGCTGGTAAAACTTTTGCTCATTACCCTCAGCTCACTGGTTGAAGGGGAGTTGAAATACTCCTTGTGCTCCATTGCTACTTCCAGATTCTCTTCCTAACTCTATCACTTGATAACATCTCCTCTTTTGAGGTTCATGTAATTATTTTAATCACTCAATCAAAATCATTGTTGCTGTCGTCTATCTACATGTCATTCCCCTTTCTTCCTTAACAAGCTCATAATTTTTCTCTCCTCTCCAACTCCTGTCCTTATTACTAGGGGAATACAATATACAAATCAACTCTCATTGATATGCCCTTGTCATTCAGTTCTTTAAAATATTCACTTTCCCTTACCTATTCCTCCATCCTACCTCAGCAATACACAAAGATGAGCAGACCCTTGATCTTGTTATCACTCACTTCCACATTCAAGAATATCAAAATCCCCTTATCTAAATAGAATATATTGGTTTTCCACCATCTCCATATGCCTTCCCTTGATAAACTGTACTATTTTTCTAGATCATGACCTCTAATACCCTCAATGCTCTCTGAAACCAACTTCTCTGCATTAGCCTTTCTCCTTTTCCCCCTTACTTGACTATTTGGTGAGCCAATTCACCTCTATACTATCCTCCTCTCTTTAATCCCTAGCCATGGTTTTGGGATTTGATCTCAATGATTCTCAATATTCTTTCACTTGAATTAGTTTAACCTTACACTTAATCTTTTATTGTGTTTCATTTTTCCTAGTTTAAAAATTATAAAACTTGATTTATTTTTATTTTCCCCACACAAGTTATTCTCAAGTTATCCAAAAAAGATTAGACCCATCTGTTCTTTGATCTTCCCCTTGACCTAACCAAAGCCTAAAGAAGAACACCTCCAGCAGTAGCAGTAACAACAACAAGAATAATACCTTTTATTACCTTATTATTCATCAGGAAACTCAGTTAGTGAACTTCTGTCACTACCTTCATGGGGCTTTATCCATCTTTATCCATCTTTTATGTGCTTTTCTTTAGACTTATGTTTGGTATCTTGACAAAAAAAAATGTATCATTTTACATATAGGGGACAATATAATGGCCGGTAGGGTTCATTGATTCCCTTTTCTTTAGCTCTAAAGAGTATATTTTAGATGAAAAGTTTTGAGTTCAGTCATAATCACTACGAGTCCCTAGTTAGGAAAAATTCATAACATCTAGTAAGAGGTTTGGTTCTCTGTCAAATCTTACACACAAAAACACACAAGGGCCAATGACACATATACATATATGAATATATACACATGTGCACAGACATATATACCTATCAAGTTGCATATATATACATATACAAATGGATGTGTGCATTCAGACACATACACATTTAACCTCAGTTCTCTTTCTGATTGACACAAAATTCAGTTTACTGTAAACATTTGAGTAATTAAATAGCAGGTTTTAGTATGGCCCACTTTCCCCACTTTACATGTCTTTCTTTTTCTTCATTGTTATGAGTCCTATGAGGGAGTGATCATTTTTTCTTACAAGCATCCATCTTTTGTTTTTATTATGAGACCAAATGTTTATTGTTGGTCAAAAACAGATCTAGCAGTCCCAAAAGTCACTTCCTCTACTGTTTGAAAAATTTGTCATCAGGGTAAGCTACGGATGTGTCATCCTCTCTACTTTTAGCAGAGAAAACTCCATTGAGAGTGTGGCTAAATGCAAAATTTCAGCCCTATTATAATATTTCCAGGTTGGTGATGTTTCCTAAATTCCTTGTTCAAATTGCTATACAAGTACTTCTATACTATTTTCAGAATAATAATTTATTTTGTTTCTCTTCCCTTTCAATTTTTCCTCATTGGAAATACTGTCCACTATGCTTCTTATCTTATCTTCTTGTGTATAATACCATGTTACAATCTTCTGTATTTTTTCTAGGTTCATCATATATTTTAGACCAAAATGAAAAGCAGTGTAAGGGCAATGTCAAGTTTTTGTTTCTTTTCCCTGAAATGCCAAACTTGAAACTGAAACAGAAAGGAAACCAGAGTATAAACACCATCTTTCCGAACTTGCAAATAACTTTCCTCTTCCTCTTCTTTCTGATGCCCTCTTATAAATCCATATGCAATATTTCTTAAAGTAGTATTTTGCTTTAAGTAGTAATAGCTGAAGGAGGAGATGAATGTTAGAAAACTTAGAGTGTAATTAACTTTGGGCAAGTCATAGTTCTTTAGTAAATGGGGGTGAGAATCTTAAAGTTAGTGAAGATAGTCAAGCATGGTTGCAAATCAAAACCTAGATTTTCACAGAGGGGGAGTAAATTATACAAGCAAATAAAAATGGGAAATTGTTTGAGAAATAAAAAAGTGCTATCCATATTCTAGGAATTATTGTGACAGTAATGGCTTGTAGGAAATCATAAATGTGGAAGGCAAAGGAGATGGTCACTGACAAGATGGTTTTTAAGGGAACTAAGTATCAAGAAACTTACAAAATCATTCAACATTTATCTGAACTGTAATGTGAAATTTACCCTTTGATGGCATTCTTACTGTGAGCCCATGTAACATTCTGCCTCTTCTTTGGCTTCCCGCTTTGAATCATTTCTAATTCAGACAATCTTAAAGTGATAATGGTAACTGAAAAGACCTTAGTCTTCCTTAGCCACCCCCACCCAGACAGATGTACTGAAATCTATTTCCCAACCAGGTCCCTTCAGTCACTGAGATGCCATTTAAGTGGGAAGGTTGAGAGAGTAACTACCCATATAGTACTCTTTGAGTACATGTCTAATTTGGTGAAAACACCCTAGTCACAAGCAAAGATGTTTGTTATTCAACTTAATGAAAAAGTCTCCAATTCCATGGAAGTAATTATTGATGCTTCACTCTTGGAGCTGCCTATTCAAATGAGATTGCTTTTGCTTTGGGCAGGATGTAGAACCAATAAAGTCTGAATACAGTAAGTAAGTATATGGCTAGTGATAAAGTACTGTCAATCTCTCTTCTTTCCTTAAGGTGATAATCACTAACCCTTCCCTCTCTTGCCAACCTCCCAGCAAATTTCTGGAAATGAAGAAAGGATGCAAATAATTTTATGGCTGATTTCACTGAAATGCCTCCCTTGGAATCTGCTGATGGCTTGAAAAGAACTTAATCAAAAGAAGGGGTGGAGGGGGATTAACGGAGGAAAGAAAGACTGAGTGAGATGGGCACTAAGCAATGTAGTGAACAGAAACCCTAGATTAATCTGCTGCATACAAAAATGTAACTGAACTCTGTCTTTTTTACTTCACTTAAACTACTATGACACAAAAATGAGCTTAAAGTCCAGATGACTATAAATGCATATAGATGGAATTTTTTTTTCCATATGAAACAAAGTACATGTTGTGATTAATCAAAAATTTACATTTACTTTATTTTCATTATGTACAGTGAATCATTAGAGATGGAAAAGACAGGTTGTCCATATCTTTCCTCATTGTGTTCTCCTTATTCATCCTGTAATCTTATTTTGTCTTTTTCCTTTTTAATTTAAATTTTATCAAGTAACAAATGTTTTAAAAAAAACTATTGTTTCCTTCCACTACCTCCTGATGAAACATTTTCTTAAAAAAAAAATCTCTCAGTACATATCTGCATAGTCTCACAAAGCAAATTCCCCCATTAATCAAGTCTGAAAATAGATGTCTCCCTCTATATTTTAAATTCATAACTTGTCAGGAGGTAAGTGGCATATTTCATTTTCAGTCTTTTGGTCCCTTGGTTTACCATTGTGTTGATTAGCATTCTAAAGGCTTCCAAAAATTGTTTTTCTCTATAATATTGTGATTCATTAAAATGTTTTCCTTATTCTACTCATTCTACTTCATCAGTTCATGAATGTCTTCTTACTTACCTCTGAAACAGTTCATTTCATCATATTCTATAATTGTTTAGTCATTCTCCAGTAAAAGACATCCTTACTTTCCCATAATAAGAGCTACTATAAATATTTTTATGTATATAAATCTTTTTTCTCCTTTCTTTTATTTCAAAATGTTAATAGTGATGTATAATCTTAATAGTGCTATATCTTGCTCAAAGGATATATATGTATATATATGTATATATGTATATGTATGCATACATATACACATATATACATATATACACATACACATACATACATACACTCATACATATGTGTGTATGCATAAACAATGCTCTAATGTACCTGTTTGCACACAGCCCCTCCAAAATTTGTCATTTCCCCTTTTTTCACATTTGCCAGTTGTAATAGCAAGCAAATGAATACTTAGCACCTTGTTTCAGTTCAAGTATCTTTTAGCCTTGTCCTGATTATATCAAATCTTTGTTAAGAAACAGAACCTGTGAGTCCCAAAGTGGGATGGACTTGCCAAAGACAGGAACAAGAGGGTGATAAGAAGTGGGCAGAACAGGGAGAAGCTAATGACAGATAAAAAGCTCCAGTATAGCTGGGACTGAGAAAAGTTGAGAAGGGGAAAACTTGTGGTAGCCAGCACTCTTAGTCTGTTCTATGTGTGTTGATTTGTGTTTGTGACACTTTGGCCCTGGGACCTTACTGGAAACCCAGAAAGAAGATTTTCTTGTTATCTGCTTACAGAAGTACTAGAGGAGGGTTTCAGAGGACCTGGGACCATACTGATGATTTGTGTTGAGTTATCAGACATTGTTTGTGGGTCTGTGTTGATTTCACAGGCAGATAGTGAACTGAGGATGGTGCCAGCAATGTATGTGAATGTTGTTTTGCTCTGTTAAACTTTGTCTTCCCAGAAACAGAAACTGTGAAAGAATTGAGATAGACTGGACACTGTGAGCTTCAATATGGAATGGGAGCTGGACGAGGAGCTGAGAGCTGCCTTCCTGTGAATCTAGGTGACATTTGGGGAGATTCAGGCAAGAGCTGGACCCATGGAAGAGGAACCATGGAATTTGGGAGCCAGTCTTGAGCTAAGATGAAAAGACCTCTCATTGGGTACTTAGTACTGACTGAGAAGATCATGATTTACCATGGCTTAGGGGTGGGAGAACTTTGTATTTTGTACCTTGTACCCCATGAAGATCATTGAGTTAAGGATGGTTGGAAACTAATCTCCAATCAAGAAGAAAGAAGACTTTTTGACTGAGAGATTAAGAGCGTGTGACCTGGGGGTGGGAAAACTTTGATCTTTGTGCTTTGTGTCCTTTAGGGAGGCTTACTTCTTAAGGATGATCAAGTTAAGGACTTACTGAATGATATGTTTAGTGAAAACTGTGTGGCCACTAGTGATCAGCTGTTATGTTATATCATTGTAAATGCTGTACTTTGGTTCCTGTGAATGTTTTGCTTTAGTTTACTGCTGAATAAATAGAGAGTTCACTACACTTTGTGATCAGAATCTTAAAGATATTCACAGCAGCAATCCTCTGGAGAGCTCCTTGTGCTTGGCTTTATACTAGTCTAATAGTTGGGAGGAACCTCAAAATTGCTTTAATTTGTGTTTATCTTTTATTGATTGAAATAATTTATTCATACGAGTATTGATATCTTAGAATTCTTCTTTGAATACTATTTGTTTCATATCCTTTGACAATTTATCTTTGGAGAATCACTCAGTCTCATAAATTTGGATCAATTCCTTACTTACCTTGGGAATGAAATCTTTATCAAAGAAAGTTTTTGTAAAGCCTTTCTCCAGTGACCTGTTTCCCTTCCTAGTTTTACTACACAATTTTTTTGTATGAAAATTATAAATATATATGTATATGTATATATCTATATATGTGTGTGCGTGTGTGTGTATGTATGCATGTAATACACACATTTTATTATGTGGGATCTTCTGTAACATTTGTTTAATCATGAATTCTTCCCCATGATTAGATATGAAAGGTAATTCTTTCCTTGTTCCTATAATTTATCCTGTGATTTTTTATATATAATTCCCTTATCCATTTAACATATGTGAAGTATTGGTCTTATACAAAATACTGCCAGACTGTCTTCCATCTGTCCCAGCTGTTTTTGTAAAATAGTGAATTCTTCCCTAAATAACTGGGATTTTTGTTTTTATCAAACACTTTGCTACTGTTGTTTTTTTTATCTTTGGTGTACCTAATCTATTCTTCTCTCTTTCCCCCTGTCTTTCTCTCACCAATATGAAATCTGTTTGGTGATTACTGCTTGGTATTACAGTTTGAGATCTAGTACTGATATGCATAACATATCCATACTTAAAACCCAACAGAGATTCTGTATTCCATACCAAGATGATATATACCAAATACTTTTTATTCCTTATCTTTATTATTTCTAGTAGTAATGTCTCCATTAAAATGACATATTGATGTTATTTTAGGAAATAAAATAACAACATATGAATTTCCAAAAGATTGGATTATTTTGAAGCATGAAGGGAATACTTACAATATTTTTTAAAAATGAAAATATCCCTCAGTTTCTTGGGGATTTCACAATATTTTCAGTACATCATACATTTCCAAGAAATTTTCAAAACAAATTTTGTTTCTGCAAAAAGTGATTTTTAAAGTAATAGTGTTATTAAAATGGCCCACCATTCCTATATTCTAAAAGGAGAGAGTGTGATGTCAGGCAGTGACCTTAAAGAAACAGAAAGGATCCTTTTGAGGATTCTCTCTCTTTGTCTCCTTTCTTATTCCAGATCAAGGGGAAAAAAGAATGTAGGACAAAGATTTTCTGCACATTGAATTCTCCTCTCTTTCTTCCTGTGGAAGATGGAGCAGAATGAAGGAGGGCTGCTCTTCACCTTCTCTGAGGAGAGGCCTTCTCTGGCAGTCAAACAATGATTAGAAAGACAGTCATATCTGATAGACAGAGAAGCAATCAACTCTCTCTCTTTCTCTGACTTTGCCTCTGTCTCTGCCTCTGCCTCTCTTTCTCTGTATCTCTCTGTTTCACTTTTTCTCAGTCTCTCCCTGTCTGTCTGTCTCTCTGTCTGTCTGTCTCTCTCTTTCTCCTGCACACACACACACACACACACACACACACACACACACACACACACTCACACACACACACACACACACGCACTGTGAACTGGATCAAACCAGCTTCTAACCTGTGGATGGCTGGGACTGAACAGAGCAGACTAGAGACAGTAGAGTCAGGAATCAAACAGATGTTTTATTTTAACGTGAGGGAAATAGCTTGCAAGCAAGAAGAGGATCTAGGCACATGTGCCAGGGCCCCTACAGACCTGTAGCCCTGACAAGGAGGTCTAATAGCAACAATGAGACAAGTTTAAATCATAGCAGGACTTCATGACTGGGCTTGTCTGACCTCAGTGAATGCATGGTGCTGGTCAAAGCAATATAAAAATTATGTGATTTTGCCTGAGAGTGAGATCAGTCAGAGGGGGATCACAAAGGATTGTTGTTATGCCAAGCTTAGCTTTAGAAAATAGAGTATCCCTAATATATTGACAGCACACACACACACACACACACACACACACACACACACTTTTGTCTACTAATTCAATATATAGCAGATTTCAGCACATCAAGGCCAACTGCCCCTTACTGATGCTAAATAATAAGAAATCTAAAGACAAAGAGAGTGATGACCTCTGGTGGGAGAAATGGAGCCCTAGAATTTTGAATCTTAGACCACTCCCTCATTTCTGGAGGCAAAAGCAGGCATTATTATTAATGGTTGAAGGAAGTAAGGGCAGTTCACTTTTGTTGCAATTTTATTAGTATTTCTCTGAATGCTTATGTATTCTCAATGGATTGAAGAACATGGGTAATGATTCCCCCAAAAGTAATTTCTATAATTTTCTTTGTTACAAAATCAGTCTACAATTAAAAAAAACAAACAAACCTGATTGCTATTTATATACTAGAGAATTAAAGCAAATATTCAGATGATAACTTTGCCCTTTGAATATTTCAGATGAAATTGATTTTTGGATTGAACTATTAGAATAGGTTTGGTAATTGTCCATTTTCCTTTGTTTTTGTAGAGACAGCCTGAACTTATTATTAACACACATGCATAAAATGATCAGACTGGAGCATGCCCAATCTGATCATTTTGGTATTTGAACTGATGAGATTTATCACGTAACTAATATTTAATGTAACAGTAGGTGACATTCATTTGGAGCTTTAAGGTTTTCAAAACACTTTCCAAATAACATCTTATTTTATCCTCACAGCCACCCTGGGTGTTAAATGCTCTTATTTTCCACATTTTATAGACGAAGACTTTGAGGCAGACAGAGGTTAAGGGATTTGTCCAGGGCCATTTTAACTCAAGTCTTCTTGACTCTAGATCCTCCACTCTAGCCACTGCACCACCTTTCCATCTCCACAAAGTAATAAAATTTCATACTTGGAAGGCACTTCAGAAGAAATTTAAAATTATATTTACTACCATACCCATGTAATTGTGATTAAAAAAATCATAAAACTAAAAGGCAAGCAGTAATCCATTCTTTGCCTGAAAATATTCAGTGAAGAGCTGAAGTCCATCCAAAGGTAGCCTAGTCTATTTTTCAAATAGAATTATTATTGGAAATTATTTCTTTACATCAAGCCTTAATCTATTTCCCTAAGTTCTACTTCTTGTCCACTTCTTCTACCATTTGGGGTAAAGCCCATTCTGGATACTTCTAATCTAGTCTAGGATTGTATTTTTGATTGCTATACCATACTATTGATGCATTTTGCCTTCACAACACAACTAAACCCCATAATCTTTGATAAATCCATTATCATTTACCTATGACCATCCTCATTCTGCACTTATAAAACCAATTGTTTTTAAATACAAGCATATAACTTTATAATTATGCGTACTAATTTTCATCCTTTTAGATCTCTTTCATTGTTGTACCTCTTCAAACCTTTTCTAGATAATGACTCCTTTATCCCATGTGTAAGGTAACAAACTAAGCTCTAGTTCATCAACAGACTTTGACAAACATGCCTTCTATAATTTAACAGAAGTTATTAATAAAATTGTTGAACAGTATAAGCCCAAGTACATAAGCATCACTAAAGAGCTCCTTTTAAGTTGATGTGGACTTGTTAGTACTACTATTTAAATGGATCATTTTAATCCATTTACCACCATCTAACTGTGCGGTTCTCAACCTGTGGATTATATTCAATTCATAACAATGAAAATACATCCTGCATATCAGATATTTACATTATGATTCATAATAGTAGCGAATTACAGTTATGAAGTAGCAACAAAAATAATTTTATGGTTGGGAGTCACCATAACATGAGGAACTGTATTAAAGGGTCATGGCATTAGTAAGGTTGAGAACCACTGATCTAACTCATGTATTTCAATCCTGTCCTTAATTAATGTATACTCATACGAAGGACTTTCTCAAATTCTTTACTGAAACGTAGGCATATTATATCCCTGACATCATTCTAAACTAACAATATAGTAACTAATGAAGAAGGAAATGAGGTCCATCCAGGATGACCTGTTCTTGTTGAAACAGTTTGGCTTTTGGTGATCGTGGCAGGCCTTTTTCTAAATCACGCCTGTAGAGTGTTCTATAATTTTGTTAGGAATAGCAAGCAAGCTGATTTGCTGATAGCTTGCATAGCAGCTGATCTTAACAGCACTTTAAATACAGCACATGTTTTATCCCCTTTTCTTTTTCTTGAAAATTGAGACAGTATTCAACTACTAAAATAAATAGCAGTCATCAAACTAATAGTACTCCAATGTTATCTTATGATGTGGAGGTAACTGTGGTTGCTTGAAACCTATGATAATTAATACAGGAACTCTGGCATGCCCTACCAAGTTGGAAAGGTTTTAGGTACAGTCTTAGTGATGGAAAAATGCATGGAAAATGCTTTGAAAACCTTAAAGTGGTATAAAACATGGTTATTATTTTTATTGTCACTGTTATTTTTCATTTATTAGAAAACTAGCTTTGATAATTCCACAGATGCTTATCATAGAAGCTAAGGAAACAAAGCATTGTTATTTGCTCTATTGTTTCATTCAATTTAATTTCACATATAGTTGTTAAGTAGCTACTTTATTCTAGGTGCTATGTTAAGATACCAGGGGATACCAGGACAAGCTATCCTTACTCTCAATGAAATTGAAGGCCACATACCAAAGGCATGAGTAACTGAGCTCTGCATCATGGAAGCTCTACACACAATAATGGAATCATGGCAAATGAGATATTAACGTATCAACACAATCACCATCTATCAATTATGGCTTTCTCTTTCATTGCTCACAATTACCACAATGGCACATCAAAGGCCCTAATGCTGAAGTGACTCTTGCTGTGCTCCAGAATTCACAAAAGAAGATTTCTCTGCACATTTGTGTGACTACATACTTTTCAGGTGCCAAAAGACTTCACCTTACAGGGAGTTAGCACTTAATAAATGTTCTTTTGAATTGAATTTAAAAAAGACAACATTGTAAAAATTTATTTTTGATTCCAGAATTTAAATGTAAATCATTTTTGTTGTCGTTTAGTCATTTTCAGTCATGTCTAGCTCCCTTAAGGTTTTTTTTGTTTGTTTTTGGCAAAGATACTGGAGTAGTTTGCCATGTCCTTCTGCAACTCCTCTTACAGATGTGGAAATTGAGGCAAACAGGGTTAATGGCTTGTCCAGTGTCACACAGATAGTAAGCATCTGAGTCCAGATTTGAATTCAGGCATTACTAACTCCAGGCTTGACACTATAGCCACTGTGCCACCAATTGCCCTTTGTGAAGCATTTTATAAAATTTAAAATGATTAATAATTATTACTTGATATTTATTGTTACTAATTATATAATGTTATAAAATTATAATATGCTGTATTATATGACAAATATTATAATAGTATATAATGATTTATAACAACATTACCACTACCACCACCACTTGTATGACTAACACTACTACTATAGATAGGTGGTCCAACATCTAGAGTTTTAGATTTCAGGGAAACTCAACAGAATTCAGGGAAGACTTAAATGCAAATCTGGCCTCAAGACCCTAGGTATGATCCTGGGTAAGTCACTTAAACATGGCTTGCTTTAGTTTCTCCATCTGTATAAGTGGGGATAATAATAACAACTACCTCTCAAGGTTTTTGTGAGGTTCAAATAATGCTTGTCATAGTGCCTGCCATGTAGTAGGAGTTTTATATATATATATATAGAATATTGCCTGTCTGGCCACATGGTTCTTAATGATAGTGATCAGGTCTGTGCATGTTAATGGGATTCAAGTAAGAATTCTAACCTGCTGAATTGGAATTTTGTTGTCAGGAAGGCACTGATGAGTGGAGAGATGAGTAGGCACTTTTCCCTCCTGAGTCTGCAGTTAGAATGAAATACTACACATGAAAATTAAGCTACTTGAGCCTCTATTTATTTGACAAGCTCAGCTTGATTCCTCTTACTCTCTTCATGCCATCATGACCTTCCTCTGCCCCTAAGCACTCCCAGTGCTGAATAATGGTCAGATAGGTTGAAATCACATGGAGAACATATCCCATGTACACTGAACACTGGGATACAGGAATTTAATTTTCTTTCAGTGCAAAGCAATGCAGTTTCAAACTGATTTCCCCTTTATAAAAAGTATGCAGAAGTTCAGTGGAGGAAAAGAAGACAAAGTTTTCCTATTTAAATAGATTTTGCTGCCTGTGTTTTACATGAGGAGATTTATAAAGTTCATTTTAAAAAATTGGCTAAATAACTGGAGTTTCCAAACTGAAATTAAGACAAAAAAACAAAAGCATAAAAATATATGGGGATCTGACTCATCCTAGTCCATTAGCTTCAGCAGTGGAGCACACATATATAATGTTGATGAAGTAAAAGAGTTTTAAATTTGATCAGAGTGTCAACTGATAGATTAAAAAAAAATCTTTATCATTTAAATGAAAGAATGCCCTTTGTGCAGATAAGGAAGAAAAGAAACATAGAAATGTGACTAGTATTTAAGTCCTTGATATTAGGGGTAAGTAGTTTCAGATAGCAGATAAAAGAGAAAGACTGAATCTACAATCAAAATAAGAGAATTACAAGAATATATGACCTGAAAAAATATCTCTTTTCTCAATGTGATTTTCAACTAGGATGATTCCTCTGATAATCTTATCAAAGTATTAGTAAGGAAATGTTAATGAGGCATGGCAAATTCTTCACTCTTATTTACGTACATTCTTGTCACTTGGCCTTAATTTGTAACTCAGAAACCCCTAACCTTTTTGTCAAGGCAAGAGAAAAAGAAAACATTTAGAAATGTTCTTATTCATTTGTTTCTCTTACTTGCTGGAGTAGTAATACTAAGAGAAATCATAGTATCAAAGAAGAAGAAAATGATATTGCTACAAATGGATGGATCAACTAATAAGATTAGCATATCTTTACAGGTAATTTCTTGTGATGGCAGGAAAAAGTATTACCTACCATTATAATCTTGTTCAATTTATATGAAGGAGACTGACTCATTATAAATTGCTTATTGGTTCAGACTCCCTGGAGCCAAGATGGCTGAGTAAGCAATGAATCTCAGTAATTCTCCTATAGTCATCTCCAAACAACCTTAAAATGATGACCACAAACAAATATTAGAGCAGCAGAACTGACAAAAAGATGGGGTGAAACCATCTTTTAACCTAAGAAACTTGTAATATTGGCAAGAAAGGTCTGTCTCATTTAGTTAAAAGAGGAACATGGTCCAGGATGAGAAGCAACCCAGCAATCCAGCATCAATCCCCACCTCAGCAAACCAGTGGGGGATCCTGAGTCTCCAGTACAGTGAAGAAGGCAAACCCCAATACCAGCACCCCCTCATATGCCTCAGCATAGTCAGGGGAACTGATAGGCTTTAATTTTGAGAATTACCATTTGCTTCAGCATGGCCCTGGGCAAACAGATATCCTTCAGTGGCCAGATCACCACATACTTCACTGTAGCCCTGGGAAAACCCAGAAAAAACTTCACCTGGCTTCAGCATATGCCAGGAAACACTGCTAAGACCTTAGCTCAGCACCAGGTAAGCTTCTAGACTCCTACAGCCTGCAGCAGGGCCAGCCATACCCCATCCCAATCCCTCAACATAGCACCAGACACAAAGGCCCCCTTAGGGTAACATCAGTACTGCACCAGGTAAACAGGAAGTGCTTGCAACCTCTGGCACAGTAAGACTGAGACAGTGCCTCTTCCACCCTGGCAGCAAAGCTCAAATTTAAAAGAAAGAAAAAAGGCTAAAAAAGATGACCAAACAACAACAACAAAAAGAATCGAACCATAAAAAGTTATTATGGTGACAGGGAAGATCAAGACACAAACTCAGAAGAGGATAACAACATCCAAAAAACTATGGACAAAACCCCAAAGAAAAATGGGAAGTAGTCTCAAGCCTCAAGTAGTCTCAAATAGCTCATGTAAGAATTCAAAAAGGAGCTTAAAAATCATATAATAGAGGCAGAAAGAAAAATTGGGAAAAGAAATGAGAGTGATGCAAGAGAATTCTTAAATGAGTCAACAGTTTGGAGAAAAGAAAACAACAGCTTAAAAGGAAGAAATGGCCAAATAAAAAAGGAGATACAAAATTACAGTGGAAAAACCCCAACTTTTAAAAAAGCACAATTAGCTAAATGGAAAAGAAAGTATAAAAGCTAACTGAAGAAAAAAAAAGCTCCTTTAAAGTTCAACTTGGGCAAGTGGAAGCTAATGACTCTATGAGACATCAAGAATTAAACAAATTCAAAAAAATGAAAAAGAATTGAAGGAATTGTAATATATCTTATTGGAAAAGCAACTCAACTGGAAAATAGATACAAAAGAGACAATGCAAGAATCATTAGATTACCTAAAATCCATAATCAAAAGGATCTGGATAATATTGTCAAGAAATTTTCAAAATAAACTGCCTAATATCTTGGAATCAGAGGGGGAAATAGGCATTGAAAGAATCCATCAATCACCTCAGGAAAGAGATTCCAAAGTAAAAACTCAAGGGAACAGTATAGCCAAATTTAAAAACTATCATGTCAAGACAAAAAATACTGCAAATTAACAGAAAGAAATGATTCAAATATTGGCAGGGATGGCAGGGCATTTAGCAGCTGCAACATTAAAAGACTGGAAGTCATGGAACATGATATTCCAGAAGGCAAAGGAGATAGGACTACAACCAAGAATGACCTACCTGGCAAAATTAAGCACAATACTTCAAGAAAAAAAAATAGTAATTCAATGAAATAGAAGGATCTTAAGCTTTCATAAGGAGAAGACCAGAACTGAACAAAAAATTTCCAATATCAATATGCAAGAGAAGCCTAAAAAGGGGAAAATGGAAAAGAAAACATAAGGGATTCAATAAAACGGAACTATTTACATTCCTATATGGGAAGATGACACCTGTAATTCTTAAATATTGTTCTACTAATAGTACATTAAAAGGAATATACATAGATGGAGGGTACAGATAGAAGGTGAATTTTAGGTAATGACATAAAAATAATTAAGGGATGAGAAATAAGAGTACATTGGGTGCAGATGAAAGCAAAAGGTAGAATGGAGTAAATTATCTCACATGAAAAGGTGAGAAAGACCTATGACAGTGGAAGAGGGAGGGAAAGATGGGAAGGTGGGCAATTGCTTGAACCTTACTCATCAGTATTGGCTCAAAGAGGGAATAATATACACAATTAGTTGAATATAGAAATCTATTTTCCTGTGAGGGTATCACAGGAAAGAAGAAGAGGAGGAGAATAAGTAAAGAAGGAGAACCGACAGAAGGAAGGGAAGATTAGAGGAGGCGGTAGACAGAAACAAAACATGGGTGAATATGAAAGAGTGAAAGGAGAGAGAGGACAAAAATGAGGAAGAATGGCATGGAGGGAAATATGAAGTTAGTAATCATAACTGTGACTGTGAATGAGATGAACTTTGCTCTAAAACAGAAACAGATAACAGAGTAGATCAAAACCCAGAATCCTACAATATGCTGTTTACCAGAAACATACTTGAAGTAGAGACACATATAGAATAAAGGGGCTGGAGCAGAATCTATTATGCTTCAGCTGCAGTTAAAAAAAAAAAAAGTAGGGGTAGTAACCCTGATCTCAGACAAAGCAGATGCAAAAATAAAGAGAAAAGGAAGGAAACCACATTTGCTAAAAAGGTACCATAGACAATGAAGTAATATCAATGCTAAACATATTTGCACCAGGTGGTATAGCATACAGATTCTTAAAGGATATGTTAAGTGAGTTACAGATTTATGATCAAAGAAGAAATAGAGAGCATTATAAAATATAAAACTGATAATTTTAATTATATTAAATTAAAACACTTTTGCAATAACAAAACCAACTGGGGAATAATTGTTATAGGAAGTGTCTCTGATAAAGAGCTCATTTCTCAAATATGTAGAGAACTCAGTCAAATTTATAAGAATATATGCCACTCATCAATTGATAAATGGTCAAATTTTGATGAATATGAACACTACACTGTTGGTAGAGTTAAGAACTCATCCAACCATTCTGGAAAGCAATTTGAAAATATGCTCAAAGAGCAACCAAAGTGTGCATACCCTTCAATCTAGCAATACTACTACTAGATCTAAATCCCAAAGAGAACATAAAAAAGGAAAAAAGACCAACATGTGCAAAAATATTTAAAACAGTCCTTTCCATGGTGACAAAATATTGGAAATCAAAGGGGCCCATCAATTTGGGAATGGCCAAACAAGCTGTGTTACAAGAATGTACTGTAATTATTGTGCAATAAGAAATGTTGAACAGGCAGATTTCAGAAAACCTGGAAAGACTTGTATGAACTGATAGAAAATTAAATGGGCAGAACCAGGAAAACATTGTACATGGTATCAGTAATATCATGTGATGATCAGCTATTGAACAATTCAGCTCTTCTCAGCAACACAATGATTCAAGAGAAGTACAATGGACTCAAAAAGGAAAACACTATCCACATCTATATAAAGAGCTGATGGACTCCAAATGCAGATTGAAGTATACTTTTTTCATTTACTTTAGTTTTTTTGTGTGCTTTTCCTTTAAATATGTTTCATCCTTTAATATCACCAATATGAAAATATGTTTTACAAGATAGCATATGTATAATATATGTCAAATTGTCTACCATTTTTGGGAGAAGGGAGGTGGGATAGAAAAATTTGGAACTCAAAATCTTGTAAAAATGATGCCAAAAAATTGTCTTGATATGTGATTGGGAAAAAATAAAATGCTATTAAAAAAGAATACTCAAAAAATTTGCTTATTTTCTATGATCAAGTACCACTATGGGGTTATATGCATTTTCTATTTCAGATATTCCCTCTTGTTCTTAGTTGCTCCACATGGCCTAAGAAATTCAGGTTGCTGAGTGCAATCCCAAGTGAGCCTGTGGTTTTAACCCTAGGGTGGCCTGGACCAGCTGTGGCTGGAGCATTTCGGAGAGTGGATCACCAGTGGCTATGACAGTTTCCAGAATTATCAACTCATAAATGTCAAAGATAAAGTAAAATGTCAGTGCAACTCTGCTAAATCTGGAGGGGGGGGGAATGGAGTGTGGTCTGGCCTGTGCCCCTGGAGGACAAGTGGTGAAGGGGCAGTGACCCTGCAGCTACCTCAACTTGGCTGCCTCAGAGCTCCCAGAGTGCAGATCATAGGGGGGGCAAGCGACCATTTAGAGGCTAAGCACTTTTGCCTTAATCTGCCTGGATCTGGATCATGGTCTTGGGTGGTGGGCCTGAGGTGTGTGACCAGTGAGCCAAAGCTAGTGGGGGCTGTAGAGATGGCACCTTCCTAATAGCTCTGGCAGCTGCAAAACCTCTAGCAATTTGGGACAAAGCTCTCCCCTCTGGAAGCATAGTTCTACTGTGGCAAAGAGCTCAAAAGTCAAGTAATTGACTGGCAACATGAGCAAGCAAAAGAAGCAAAGCAAACACAGCCATCCAACTTTAGATTCCTTTTTTGGGGACAAAAAGAATCAAAACATGGAACTGGTGGAAGACAACACAGTCAGAACTCCTGCGCCAAAAGCTTCCAAGAAAAATATAAACAGGTTACATGCCATGGAAGAGCTCAAGAAGGATTTTGAAAATCAAGTAAGATAAGGGGAGAAAAATTGGGAAGAGAAATGAAAATGATGGAACAAAATCATGACAGGAGAGTCAACAACCTGACTGAAGAAAATAACACCTTAAAAAATAGATTAACTCAAATGGCAAAAGAGGCCCAAAAAGCTAATGAGGAGAAGAATGCCTTAAAAAGTCAAATTTACCAGATGGAAAAAGAATCTCAAAAACTTTCTGAAGAGAATAATTCATTCAGGATTAGAGTGGAGCAAATGGAAACAAATGACTTTATGAGAAATCAGGATACTATTAAACAGATCCAAACAAACAAAAAAAATAGAAGGCAATGTGAATATCTCCTTGAAATAAACCACTGACCTGGAAAATACATCCAGAAGAGACAATTTAAAAATTATAGGACTACCTGAAAGCCATGATGAAAAAAAGAACTTAGAAAGCATCCTTCAAGAAATTCTCAAGGAAAATTGCCCTGATATTTTAGAACCAGAGGGCAAAATAGAACTTGAAAGAATTCACCAATCACCTTTTGAAAAAGATCCCTAAAAGAAAACTCCTGGGAATATTATAGCCAGGTTCTGGAGTCCCCAGATCAAGGAGAAAATATTACAAGCTGCCAAGAAGAAACAATTTGAATACTGTGGAAACACAATTAGGATAACCCAGGATCTAGCAGCTTCTAGATTAAAGGATTGAAGGGCCTGGAATAGGATATTCTGGAGATCAAGGGAGCTAGGATTAAAACCAGAATGGGGTTAATCATCTCATATAGAAGAGGCAAGGGATAATTGTTACAATGGAGAGGAAGAACAGGAAGGCAAAAGGGAAAGGGTCAATCTTACCTTAGGGTAATTGAATTTGGCTTAGGGAAGGAATGACATAAACTCTGAACTGGGTATCTTGCCACACAGGAGAGTACGGGTGATGGGGATGAGAGGTGGGATGATGGAGGGAAGGGCAGGGTGGGAAGGAGAATTGCTGGAAGTACACCCTTCTGTAAAGGGACAGGGACAGGGTAGAGAATAGAACAAGGGAGGGGGTGGGATAGGAAGGAAGGAAGTCTCTCACAATATGCCCACTGTGGAGAGGATCTGTGTAATTACACATGTACAACCTGTATTTAATTGCTTGTCCTTCCAGTGGGGGTGGGTGATGATGGAGGAGGGGATTTGGGAACTAGTGTGTATAGGTAAGAAAGGAGTTGTGACTAATATGATTTTCTCCCCAGAATTGAAAATGCTATGTCTAAGCATACTGTCTGATACTGGAATACTCAAAGGATCACTAGCAACAATTTATGAAAGAGGTAATTTGAAAAGGGACTTTTACAAAACCTAAGAAAATAAGAATATGATATGGCTGTTCATTAGTTTCTGGGCTATTTTATTACCATTCACTTTCACCTTCAAGAATACAAGGTCCCAATGAAATGGAGGCATGATCTTTTGTGGGCTGCTGGGATATAATCTTACCAAGATCTTACATTAATAGAAAAGAGCCTTTACCTATATGGAAGTCATGAAACTGATATATTACCCAGAAGAGTCATAAAATAAGCCATCATTGTTTGATTACAAGGACTGAATTCTATTGACCAATTATTGAAATCCTTTCAATTTAAATTTAAGATGGACATATCATAAGTATTGAAGTTTTTGATCTGAATTATCTTCTTTGATTCTAATTAAATTATCATTCACATACTCAAGCAATCAAAACTTACCAAGTTCCATCTAGTACAGAGAAGAGTAAAGCAATAATTAAGTAACATATTTTGTGAGGTAGAATGGTGTGGTGAATAGAGAGGAGATCTTAGAGTCAAGGTGGCTTTTGTTAAAATTCTGCTTTTGATACATATTAGTTGTGTGAGCATGATAAAATAACCCCACAGTGCTCCAAGGTAAATCTACAAGAATGTAAGTTGTAGAACAATTGCTGATTTGATTTTGTAGGAGCAGTTTCCCCCTTTTTTTTTTTTTTTTTTTTTTGCTTTTTGGAGGGCAATTTGGATTAAGTGACTTGCCCAAAGTCACACGGCTAGTATGTGTGTCAAGTGTCTGAGGCCAGATTTGAACTCTGGTCCTACTGACTCCAGGACTGGTGTTCTATTCACTGCACCCACCTAGCCACCCCCAGTTTCCTTATTAATCAGTTAAGTCATAGGTGTGGACAACAACAAAATTAAATAATGGTGTTACTCTTCTTTTCTACCTCCATCTACAATCCAGAACTCTGAAATTCCTCTCTTTATAATAAATTCCTATTCTCATATTTCTAGCTATAACTCATTCTCCCCAAACCTAATTTTTGTTATCACCATGACGTCTATTCACTATCTCCATCTGCTACCCCAGGCTATCATTTTGTTCCCTCTTTTCACCCTACAGATAACCACTTCATCTATCTAACTTTCTTCTTCCCTTGATTTACTTAATCTCTTGTTCTGTAATTGCTTATGCCTTGAAAACTGTAACCTTTGGTAACCTTCATCATCCTTCCTCTGCACCTCTCTTTGAGCACTGTTGAGGGCAGATAGAAGTCACACACCTTTGCTGATTTATTCACTATAAGTGCTATGTCATATCAGTTTTATCCTTCCTGCTATATTTCAGTCCTTTTATCCTTCCTTGACTATCTTCATCACCCTCTGAACAGTAGCAGAATTGACCAGATGTAAAAGCAAGTCCAAAAGCTCACTGAGGAGAATAATTCCTTCAAAAATAGAATGTAGCAAATGGAAGCTAATGACTTTGTGAGAAATCAAGATATTATAAAACAGATCCAAAAGAATGAAAAAAGTGTAAGATAAAGTAAAATATCTCATTGGAAAAACAACTGACCTGAAGAATGTCTCTATCTTTGTGTCTCTCTTACCCCACAGGAAAGTAGGGAGGAAGGGGACCAGAGCAGGAAATGATAGAAGGGATGGAATATTGGGGGAATCAAACACTTTTGAAAAGGGACAGAGTCAAAGGAGAAAATAGAATAAATGAGGAGGGGATAGAATGGAGGGAAATATAGTTAGTCTTTCACAATATCACTACTATGGAAATGTTTTGCATAACTATTCATGTATAACCTATATTGTCTTGTCTTCTCAATGGGGGTGAATGAGCAGGGAAGAAAGGAGAGAATCTGGAACTCAAAGTTTTAAAAACAAATGTTAAAAATAGTTTTTATGGTGTGACTAGGTGGCGTAGTGAATAGAGCACTGGCCCTGGAATCAGGAGGACCTGAGTTCAAATCCAGCCTCAGATGCTTAAACACAAAACTAGCCATGTGACCTTGGGCAAGTCACTTAAATCCAATTGCCCTACCTTCCCCCTTCCAAAAAGCAAAAAATTTTTTTACATGTAACCAGGAAATAAGACATACAGGTAACGGGGTGTAAAAATCCATCTTGCCCAATAAGGAAGTAAGTTGGAAGGGGGAAAAAGAGGGTATGGGGGGGGTGGTATAAGAGAGGGCAAACTGGGGGAAGGAATAATCAGTATGCTTGCCACTTTGGAGTGGGGGGTGGTGGAGAGATGGAAAGAAAATTCGGAATTCAAAATCTTGTGGAAATGAATGTTGAAAACCAAAAATAAATAAGCAAATTCTGGAAAGAAAAAAAGAACAATATGGATATACAATTGCTGGGGATGGTGCAGAGAAGATTTCTGCTTGAGGTAAGGGTTGGATTAGATGTTCTCTAAAGTTATTTTTAAAACTAATTTAAAAATACACCTCCTTCATTCTTTGCAGAGATGGAGACTATATATTATATATTGTCAGGCTTACTTGATATATGGCTTAGTTTGTTGAACTGCCATATTCTTATCTGCTAAATGAGGTATTGGATTTGGTAATTCCTATGGTAGTTTCTAACTCTATATCCATTTAAAACATCAATAGTACAATAAGAAAAATTGAATTTTTCTGTTCTATTATTTTTCTATTATTTTTCCCATTCTTGAATCTTGTCTGCATACACCAACCTACCTTTCAGGATTCTAGTTTACTTGTTTCTGCATAATGTTTGTCTTTTAAAGTCTCCTACAGCACTGCCTTTTTCTACCTTTTCAGCTCTCTTACACTTTACTCCCCTCCTTGCAGTAGAAGATCCAACTTTACTGGCCAACAGGACTCTCCATCATCTGACACTTTGCTTTACACTGGTTATTTTCCCATGCATGTGCAACTTGCTCTCTCTATCTGTCTTTGTCATTCTATCTCTCTGTCTCTTTCTCTCTTTGTCTTTCTCTGCATCTCTGCATCTATCTGTCTCTCTGTGTCTGTCTCTCATTATCACTTTTTCCCCCCATGGTTTTCGTTAAGACACAACTCAAATCCCACCACCAATTTAAACTGCACATATTTTGTATGTATAATTTTTTTGCTTATTGTCTGCCTTGCTAGAATGTGAATTTCTTGTAGGTAGGACTATGTTTTTACTTTTCTTTGTACCCTCAGAGTTTAGCACAGCATCTGACACAGAGTAATCACTTAATAAATTCAATGTAATTGACTGATTCTCAAATAAGAGTGCATATAGATATTTAAAGAAAATGTTGCTTGTAACAGTACAGGGAAACATGCTATGGAGAAGAGAAGCCAATTAGGTTACACTAAAAGATGAGAGTTTATAATTTCATGATTTACAAAGGTTTTAGCAGTTAGGACAATAATGACTTTCAGTACCAGCCAGAGAACACTCCCCTTTAGTTAAGACACTTATCAGTTCCTTGGAATATACATTTTTCCATATTTCCGTAAACAATGGAAATTGAGAGTCCAAGACAAGAATTTCTTTTTTTATTTTCCAACCCAAAGGAAATGAGTATATGTGTATGTGTATGTATATATATATGCACAGATGTATATATGCATACACACACACAGATATCTGGCTCTGGATAGAAAATCCACCTGATCTTCCCTTTTGCCCATTCCCAGTAAGATACGCTCTTCCCTTTCTAGACCCCTAGGATTTGGACTTTCTTCTACCTCATACTTGTACTGGAGAAGCTTGATACTTCATCATTTTCACGAGGTAATTTCCTTTTTGTTTTGCCTCTCTTTTGGCTGGTTCTCTCCAATAAATTTTAGAAAACACAATTTTATACCATATCTGTCTTTGAAAGTTTAAGGATATACCTTCTCCATGCAGTTGTGTTCCTCACAACCTCATAACCTAGGTTCCTCTAAAATAGAACTGCATGGAATACAAAATGCAAATTGACTATACAATGATGAAGGAATAAATTGGAAATAATCTTAAAGGAAAGACCCTAAGATCAAAGAGAACTTGGAAAGGCTTTGTGCAGAATGTGGGGCTTTAGCTGAGACTCAAAGGAAGTCAGGAAAGCAGAGAGACAGAGGAAGGAGAGAATTCCAGGCATGACAGATAACCAGTGAAAATGCTTAGACTTGGGAGCAGTATCTTGGGTAAGAAGTACAAAGGTTTCCAGCCCCTGGATTGAAGACTATGATGTATGTGTATGGGAGGGAAGGGAGTATGATGTGAAGGGATTAGATTGCAAAAGGTTTTAACAGCCAAATGATTTTACCTTTGATGATTTAGGTAATGGGCAGACTCTGGATTTTATTAAACAGAGAAATGTTATGGTCAGACCTGTGTTTTAGGAAAGTCAGTTAGACAACTGAGTGGATGGACTGAAGTGGAGAGAAACTTGAGGCAGGGACATCAACCAAAGGTTATTTCAATAATGCAAGCCTGGGATGATAAAGACTTGTAGGAGGTTGGTAACAGCATCAGAGGAGAGAAGGAAGTTTATATTAAAGGTATCATGATGGTAAAAAGGGCAGGACTTAGCAATTTTCTGGATATGAAGGATGTGGTGAGAGAGATTGAGGAGTTAAGGGTTGACATGTAGTTTGTAAATTTGGATGACTAGAAGGATGATGATGCTCTCAATAGTAATAGGGATGTTAGGAAGAGGGGAGGGTTTTCTTTTTGTGGGGGCATAGATAGGTAATGAGTTCAATTTTGGACACACTGAAGATATCCAGACTGTTATCAAGACATTTGGTTTAAGACATCAAAAAGGCAGTTCAAAATGTGAGACTGGTGACCAGGAGAGAGTTAAAACTGAACAAATTATCTTCAGAGAAATAACAATTGATTCCATGGAAAGTAATGAGATTACTATGGCAAAAAACACAGAAGGAAAACAGAAGAAGTTCAAGGATAAAGGTCTGAAAGACATCCATGGTTAGTAGGCATTACTCAGATTAAGAATGGCATAGGACACTTAGAAGGAGCTGTCAGATAGGCAGGTTTAAAAAAAATTACATACACATAGCATCATCCATATACTTCATCTTTTCTTAATAAGTAGGCTCATTTTACCTTGCTGATCTTCCCTAAAATTATGAACTTGTTATTGTTGATGGTGTTCCTAAAGATTCCTCATACATCAAGGGATCTTCAAAATCAAGTGTTGTAGCTCTTGAAATTCTGTTGTCCCTTTCTTTGTAGGACTAGGGTTGTCATTGCATTTTGATGATATCCTGATAATGATATCAACAGAGTGATAATACTCTAGCAGAAAATCTTCAAAATCCTAGCATCTTTTTGATACATCAGATAGCTGAGTGAAAAACGAATCTTGTGTTGGAACCTTGGTTTTACTTTCTCAGGGTACATGTCAATGCTGCTGGCATCCATGCTACCCAAGTAAGGTTATGCAAGCCATAAGCAAAAACAAAGCAATAGCATAAAGTCTTCTTGGGGCTGTTCCTTTTCTTCCATGTTTAAGAATTAAGAAAAAGAAAGAGACAAGTATTGCTATGAAAAGTCATTGCCACTTGGGAAACAAATGAATACTTGCATTCAAATCATAAATGTAGATTTTAAAATATTAAGAAGTTATTGACACTTTATTCCTTTAGTCTAGTAGAATAAACATGCTGTGTTTATTTTCTACCACTGCGACATCATAAATTATCTATTAGTGTTGAGTTACCAATTACTTACTAGTTAAGAAAAATGTCATCTACAGAACTGGGCTACCTTCAAAGTAAAATGAATTGTTATCTCAGAAGTCAAGAAATTCTATAGATGTTTTCACAGATGCACTTTTACAGTTTTTTTTTCTGATCACCAGCCCCATCCTTTATTAAAACTCATATATAAAACTTCTTTGCACTTCATTTAACTTCTTAAGATATAATTGCCTTTACATCCTATCCACATGTCCTGTACTATAATTTCATCAAGTAGTCTGAGGAGAATTCAATTAACTCAATTGAGACCCTAACCACCCTGCTCCCTCACACCCCAGCACACACTGCAAAATTATCAGAAGCCACATAAGATCATGAGGAGAATGTTGCCTTGTTACCCTTCCCTTCATATTCCTATCTCCTGCTCTGTGCTTTCTTGGCTGTCTCCAATTCATCCTTTCAGTCTTTCCTTAAATTGTCCAAATGAAAGGACCTATGGCTTTTAGGATTTATTTATGCACTACTTCCAAAAAATCCCATTGATCCTTGCTAACAGATCCCAAAATTTATAAAAACACATTTTTTTTTTGGGCAATCTGCCTGTTAATATTGCCAGCAATTTAGAGTTTATCAAACACTGGATGACTGTTTTATTGTTTCTAGCTCTTGCTTCTCTCTTATGCTCCACTGAACTTCTTTTCCATTCTTAACCAATGTCAAAAAATTATGAGAATCACAACTTTGTCATAGATATGAGGTCTGGTGGTACTGTGTCTTCTTCATTTCTAATGTTACATTTTCAAGGGGCTACAAGATGCATTAGTTATAGAACTCCCAGAATCAAAAGTCTAGATGTGGCTTGAGGATTGCAGCAAACAAGAATTTATGTTAAAACACAGTATCTCAATTCAACAAGTTTACACTATAGAATGTCTTTACTGGGACTAAAGCAAGGTGGCTTTTCTGATGTACAGAGTTCTAGGTCTTCAGTACCTCTTGTAGCTATACTTTTCAGCCTTCTTTTCTTCTTTCAAGTATTAGTTCAGCTGTTATCTCTAGCATATCTTCTCAACTTGAAAGCTCAAAGTGATACTACTTTCCCAAATCTTTTATCTTTCCTTCCTGCCTTAGATACATATTATCTTTTAAATGTTATCATTGGCATTTATGTACATATCTTATTCTACCAGAGTTTAAACTTCCAGAAAGGAAAAAAAAAATATTTTCTCATCTATGAAAAATATTTATTGATTCCTCATCATAGTGATCGCCATATAGTAAGCACTTAATAAACATTTGTTGAATTAAATAAAGTTGAATGCAAATTATATTACATATACTGGTTCATTTTATCCTTACAACTACTCTGATAAATGAATAATAAATAATTTATGAAGTGCTTACAATATTACAAGCATTGTGCTAAACGCTGAAGATGAAAATATGTCAACTAATGTAATGGCAAGCAAAGAATTACTTAGCACCTTGTTTCAGTTATTGAAGTATTTAGCACATTGTGTGAGCCCCACCTTGTGATATGAAGGTGGGAGGAACTTGCTGATGAAACAGGAAGGGTGAGCCAGGAAGGAGAATCACCATATAAAAGTAGGAGCACAAGCTGGGACAGAGCAGAACTGAGAAGGAGAATACTTGTGGTGGCTGACACTTTGTTCGTCTGTTCTGTCTTTGTTGATTTGCATTTGTTACTTTGTCAGACAGAAACATTCCGTCTGTTGTTTGTGTTACTTTGTCAGATATGTCTGCTGATAGAAGATGTTGCTGTTGTTACAGAAGCCCTGGGACCTTGCTGTTGGTTCAGAAGCCCTGAAAGGAAATTTTCTTGTTATCTGTTTACAGAAATCCTGGAGGAGAGTTTTACTGATGTTTTCAGAGGTCCTGGGACTATATTGATTATTTGTGTTGATTTCTCAGACCTTGTTTGTGGGTCTGTGTTGATTTCACAGACAGAAAGTGAATTGATGATGGTTCCAGCAACGTGCATGAATATTGTTTTGGCTCTGTTTAAGCCTGGTCTTCCCAGAAACAGAAACTGCAAATGATTTGAGGTGGACTGATCACTGTGATCTTAAATATGGCATGGGAACTGGACAAGGAACTGGATGAGGAGCTGGACCAGGAGCTGGACAAGGAGCTGAGAATTGCCTACCTGTGAATCCAGGTGACAGTTGGGTGAATTCAGGCAAGAGTTGGGACCATGGAAGAGGAACCATGGAATTTAGGAACCAGTCTTGAGCCAAGATGAAAGGACCTTTCCTTAGGTGCTTAGTGCTGACAGACAAGATCATGATTTACTGTTACCTAGGGGTAGAAGAACTTCATACTTTGTACCTTGTATCCCTTAAGGATGATTGGAAGCTATTCTCCAGTTAAGAAGAAAAAAGACTTTTTGACTGAGAGATTAAGACATTGTTAACTAGGAATGGGAGACCTTTGTATTTTGTATTCTGAATGATACCTTTTGTTTAAAACTATGTGGCCACTTTAGTGATAAGTTGTTATGTTATATCATTGTGAATGCTGTACTTTCGTTTCTGTGAATGTTTTGCTTTAGTTTACTGCTAAATAAATAGAGAGTTCGCTATACTACATGATCAGATCCTTAAAGCTATTCATAGCAGCAATCCTCTGGAGAGCTGCTCATGCTTGGCTTTACAACTAAATCATCCCTGATATAGGGAGGAAGATAAAAAATATCTGCATTTAACAGACAATGGAAATAAGGTTCATATTGGTTAATGCCTAATATCAGTCCTACCTGATAAGTAGAAAGGACCTGAAATATTTTTGCTTAATATTTGTTTCACACAGGTTCACTTGTCAAAATACTTGATTTTCTCCTTTCTCTAGAGTTCTTATTCAATTGTTCCCCCATACTGTTGCAGATAAGTCTCCAACTGAAAGACTGAGGCATAGATTCCAATGTTCTTAATCTGTTCCTTTCTTACTATTGTAATTTGTCTGATTATACATTACTCTCTCCACCCCTATCCCTCTCCTCATGCATTCTTCATCCCAGGCAAGCTGGTATATTTGTTGTTTCCTGGATGTGTCATTCTATCTTCTCTCTCCGAGGTTGTGCACAAGCTGTCCCTCAAGTCCCAAATGCAACCCAATTTCATCTTAAAGTTCCTAGTTTCCTTCAAAGCTCATCTTAATTGTGTCACCTGCAAGAGACTTTTACTGATTCCCCCAGCTGTTAATGCCCACACATTCACTATGTATTCATTTTACATACCAAGGATTAAATTACCCTGTCTTGCATGATTTCTAATTAAGTCTACCTATCTTACTATTGAGTGAATCTGGAATTTCAATAGAAGTGCCCCTGCAGTGACAGGGATCTACTGGGGGAATTTTCAAGTGCCTTTTGGTATGATGATCCAGGAATATTTGCCTGGACTTCTAAGGGGAGAAGCCTAGGTTAAAGGTACCCAAAAATAAATTTTGGCATGCTTAGTATTGAAATTAGGGCCCCAAGATCTGTTATCCAGATCCCAGTTTGCATAGCTCTATACACTAAAGGAGTCATGGAAGAGATTTCATCCAGCATCATTTGGTTTATTATCTGAGTCTGACTTCCAGTCAATCCCATTCCAAAATCCCATTGTAGAGAACTCCACATGGAATGAGAAGATCCATAGTTACCAGATTTTCTTCTCAGGACAGAAGCTGATTTTCTTTGTCTACTTTATTTTACTGTCTTTTTTTTCCCCCCAGGGAGAAGATCATTGTAAGCATTGAAAAAAATCCCTGTTGAGAACTAAGCAAGCTTTAATCTCTGATAAACCTATAAAATGTTCTTTGTTTGAATTTGCATTAATCTGCATTTGGGACAATTGTGATTTTTCATTTGTACATGTTGTAATGTGTAAAATTGTGCCATAATGATTGCTTTGACATTTTTTCTGGTATGGCACTGGGCAGGTGGAAGAACAATGCAGAGGATCCCAGAGAATTCTTCCAGATGGGGGACTTGGACAGTGTGCTCAAAAATCATTTCTGTAAATTATCTGAGGATGGCACATATTTTAAATGAAGGGAGGGGACTGTAATGGGAGGTTGGTGAGGGTGCACACCAGACTTAGCTGATGCAATCCCTGTATTTAAGAGATAGAAGTGTCTGCTTCCATAATGGCATGATTCTGTGCACTGAAAGTTCCAATCTGTCAGTCTCATGGTAAAAATAAGTCTTTTAATTTGATGCTAAACTGGAATTACAATGTATTCCAGTCATAAAAACATTAACAAAACCAACAGATTTTTACTATGTTAATGAAATCCTTTAAACACAATATTTTTCATTTATTTTATTTTTAATTTATGAAATAAAACAAGCATTTCCATGACATAGTTAAAGGAAAAAAGGTGGTTACACATTGAACTGCAAACCTACTGGGTACAACTTACTATTTCTTTCAAATATATAATAAAGTTTTTATGTAACTTTCTTTTTTTTCCTTTTTTTTCTTCCCTTTCCTCATCCTAGAGATGGCTATTATTAGATAAAAACATTATATACACACATGTGTATACATACAATATATGTGAGTATTTATGTGTATATATATGTATATATATATATATATATATATATATATATATATATATATAATATGAGTGTGTCTAAAATCATTCTATGCCTACTATGAATATAATATTGAAGTAATGGCACAGGTAGTATAGTAGAGAAAGTATTGGACTTGAACAGCAATAACAACAATCACCAAGGAATTTATTAAGCTATAGCTTTGTGCAGGGCAATATATTATGTGCTAGAAATACAAATACAAGTAGGAAAAAAAAGACCCCCTGCCTTCAGGGAGCTTACTTTCTAATAGGGGGAAACAACTAATACAAAGAAGCTTTAAGGTGGAGTGTAAATGGTAACCACCTAAGCTCATGATGGAGAAAATCTAGGAGTATAGCCTGGAGAATAATAAAGACATTATAGCTTGAAACTTTTCTTCAACATGGGAATTATGGAAGTACCCAATCATTCATGGGATATAAACTTCCAGGTTGAGGAGGTTGCAGGGTCACAGTAAAAATTCTGGTCTAGAAAACTGCTGTGGTATGATAAAGAAAGCCTGGAGTTCAGAGTGGATCAATGGATCCTGGCAAGAGATGAAGACTTTATAGGGAGATTCTGAGAGGGTCTGACCAGTCTGTGGAAGGGGCCACAGAGGTAAAGTCAACTTTTATAGTGATGATAATAGTAATGCCTAGCTTGTATATAACACTTAAAGTTTTGCAGAGTGCTTTCCAAATATTACCTTATTCGAGTCTTATAGTAACACTGGGAGTAAGGTGCTATTATCCCCATTTTACTCATAAGGAAACTAAATCAGAGGTTGTGATTTGTCCAGGATCCCATTGCTAATAAGTGTCTGAGGCCAGATTTGAATGTAGATCTATCCTGACTCTAAATTGGAGGCTCTGCTCACTGTAGAGCTGTCTCTAAAAGGTCAGAGGATGGGGTGAATCTTCAGCATGAGAATTTTGCTATGAAATTAGGAACATCTATATTGGAATTCTGACTCAGACACTTAATTTTATCACCCTGGGCAAGTGCCTTAAACTCTATCAGTCTCAGTTCCCTCATTTGTTAAAAGGGAAAAAAAGGAGTACCTATCCTACAGAGTTGTTAGGATCAAATGAGATTATGTATAAATCACTTTGACCACCTTGAAGTTATATAGTAATTATTATTATTATTATTATTATTACCATTGTTATTAACAGCTAACATGTATATCCTACTTTACAATTTATAAAGCACTTTTCATATTTTATCTCATAGGATCCTCAAAGCAGCTGAGTGATGTAGGCCCTATTATTATCCCCATTTTACAGATGAGGAAACTGAGGCACAGAATGGCTATGTGATATATCCACAGTCACATAGCTACCAAGTGTCTGAAGTAAGATGCCATCTCACATCTTCCTGACTTCAAGTGCCTTATTCTATTCACTACAATGGTGGTGTCAAACTCAAATGGGAAACGGAGCCACTAAAATACACATAAGGCTCTCTACTGGCTGCATATTGACTTAATTTAAAATGTAAATTTTAATGTTTTATTTGTACTTTTATTTATTTTGTTAAGTATTTCTCAATTACATTTTAATCTAGTACTTCTTGGGAGATTTGTGGGCTGTCTAGGGACTATAGGATTTGTGTTTTCACAGCTAGCAACAACAACATCAAATACACAATATTTAGATGTCTCCATTGGCTAATTCCAAATAATTTTTCTATATTCAGTGTAAAAATCTTTTTAAAAACCTAATATTTAATATATGTCATTGATTATATTTGTAAAAAATCTAATATGAAAAAT
>JAQQSV010000500.1:0-62754 GCA_028646515.1 Pseudochirops corinnae
ACTTCCCTCTTAATCTTGGTTACATTGGCTTTGTTTGTATAGAAACTGTTCAATTTAATGTAATCAAGATTATCCATTTTGCATTTTGTAATGCTCTCTAACTTTTCTTTGGTCATAAAGTCTTCCTTACTCCATAAATCTGACAGGTAAACTATTCCTTGCTTACCCAGATTACTTACAGTATCAGCCTTTATATCAGATTGTGCCCCCATTTAGACTTGATTTTGGTGTGCAGCATTAGATGATGGTCTATGTCCAGTTTCTGCCATACTATATTCCAGTTTTCCCAGCAGTTTTTGTCAAATAGTGAGTTCTTATCCCAAAAACTGGGGTCTTTGGGCTTATCAAACAGTATATTACTATAATCATTGACTACTGAGTCTTTTGTATCCAGTCTATTACATTGATCCACTACTCTCTTCCTTGGCCAGTACCAAGCAGTTTTGATGGCTACTGCTTTATAATAGAGATTAAAATCTGGTACGGCTAGGCCACCTTCCCTAGCATTTCTTTTCATGTCTTTTGTGTCTCTTTTATGTGAAAAGAATTTCCCCATTTTACCTCTCCTTTCCCCCTTCTTCCAATGCATCCTTCTTTCTCACCCCTTTAGTTCTTCTTTTGGAAACCATTCCAACACAATCAACTCACACCCATGCCCTCTGTCTATGTAAACTCATTTTAACTGACATAATAAAGTTCTCAGGAATTACATATGTCTTCCCATATGGGAATATAAACAGCTTAACTTTATTGAATCTTTCATGATTACTCTTTCACATTTATCTTTTTATGCTTCTCTTGACTCTTGTGTTTCTATGTCAAGATTTCTGTTCAGCTCTGGTCTTCTCATAAAGAGCTCTTGCAAATCTTCTATTTAAATAAATATCCACTTTTCCCCCCCCAAAGGATTATGTAGACAGTTCTCACTTTATCTAAGTGTACCATTCCTCAGACCACTATGTAGAACAATTTTTACATAATGCAATTTTGCCCATGGATGTGGGGAAGGAAGGAGGCAAGAATGGGACCACACACCCATGGAGAGAGGGTGCCTGTACACAATTCAAGGATATATGCAGGCTAGAAATAGAGAAGCGAGAGCAGGAAGTACATGTGGGGGGAAGACATGTGGGGCTGATGATGAACACAGATAGGAGAGGACAGGCAATACAAAGCCAGGGACAGATGAATAGAAAACAGACACACAGCGGCCAGACACATGGGCAGGTCTAGGTGGAGGGGGGCAAATATCTCCTCTCTCAGCACTGGTCTCAAGCCAAGCCCTCATCTGATGGAGGTCTCTGCATTTGTCTGTTCTGCTTTCACTTGGAGGGTTTTTTTTTTTTTTAAGGTATATTTTTGGTAGGTGAGGAGGTGGGAAGTCATGGAGCACCAAGCTGAAGGGCAGGAGCAGAGACAGCGAGAACAGAACTATCAAGTAAATAGAGGTGCTTTTTTGGAATGTGAATTTCTTTCAGAATTCTTTAAGTAAAGTAGAATTTGTGTGATGCAAATTTACATAAAGCAAAAAATCTCTGAACTCAGTTTTGCTAGATAGGTTATTCTTGGTTGAAATCCTAGTTCAGGGGTGGGGAGCCTGCAGCTTTGAAGCCTAGGTCCTCAAGTGCAGCCCTTTGATTGAATCCCAACTTCATACAACAAATCCCCTTAATAAATGGATTTGTTCTGTAAAACTTAAGACTCAGTCAAAAGGCTACACTTGAGGGCCTAGAGGCCACAGGTTTCCCACCCCATATTCTAGCTCCTTTGACTTCCAGGATATTGTATTCCAAACCTTCTGCTTCTTTAATATGGAAGCTACTAAATCTTGTGTGATCTTGACTTTGTCTCCAAAATATCTGTATTGCTTCTTTCTCGCTGTTTGTAATATTTTCTCCTTGATCTCGAAGCTCTGGAATGTGGCTATAATCTCTTTCAGGAGGTAACAGATAGATTCTTACAATTTCTATGTTACCCTACAGATCTAAGATATTAGGGAAGTTTTTCTATATGGCTTCCTGAGATATGATGTCAAGTCTCTTTTTAAATCATAGCTTTCAGAGAGTCCAATAATTCTAC
This sequence comes from Pseudochirops corinnae, assembly GCA_028646515.1. Lineage (NCBI taxonomy): Eukaryota > Metazoa > Chordata > Mammalia > Diprotodontia > Pseudocheiridae > Pseudochirops > Pseudochirops corinnae. The sequence continues at coordinate 2,080 of JAQQSV010000500.1, forward strand.
AATTACATCTCCTGGATCTATTTTCCAGGTCAGTTGTTTTTTCAGTGAGATACTTTACATTTTCTTCTATTTTTTCTATTCTTTTGCTTTTGTTTTATTGTTTCTTGAAATTTCGTGGAGTCATTAGCTTCCATCCATCCAATTCTAATTTTTAAGGAATTATTTTCTTCTGTGAGTTTTTGTACCTCTTTTTCCATTTGGCAATTTCTGTTTTTAAGGTATTATTTTCTTCAGTATTTTTGTGCCTCTTTTCCCAAGCTATTAATTCCCTTTTCATAATTTTCCTGTATTAATCTTATTTCTTTTCCCAATTTTTATACTATCATTCTATCTGTTTCTTGAACTCTTCCAGGAATTCTTGCTAGACTTGGGTCCAATTAGCATTTTCTTTGAGGTTTTGCTTGCAAGCTGTTTATACATTGTTGTCTTCTTCTGAGTTTATACCTTGGTCTTCCATGTCAGCACTGTAGCTTTTTATGTTTGATTTCTTTTGCTTATTTTTCTAGCTTACTTCCTGAATTGGAATTTCATGCTAAAGTTGGACTCTTTTCACCTGGGGATGGAAAAACACTGTCCCAAGCTTTAGGCTTTTTTTGGCTGTTTTCAGAATTAGTTCCAGGGATCTCTAAGTTTTCAGGGTTTCCAGGGTGGTATGATCTAGGGAGAAGTGTGGTCATTGCTCCCCTGGTCTGTGCTCTGGTGCTTACCCAGGGAGGTCTCCAACTCCCCTATAGCCACAAGCACTAGTGCTCCTCTCTGTCTTGGAACTGTGACCAGGGTCCCTGCTCTTAACAGCAACCCAGAACTGCTTATGGCAAGTAGAGTTGCTAGTTAACACCAGTTGCACCCAGTGCCAGCAAAGGGTCCTTCCTAATCTCTTTTTGTCCATGTGTACAACTCCCTTACTATTCCTGAACAGGGAGCTCCTGAAGCTTCTGCTGTCACAGTCATCTCCAAGGCTCACCACGAGTGCTGCAGCTACACTCTAGACCAGGCTCTACAGACTTTTCTTGCCGACCTCCAAAGCTGTCTCAGACTGGAATAATGTCTGATTCTGACCTTTGGTTGACTCTGCCACTCCAAAATTTGATTTCAAGTATTATTTTAAAGTTGTTTGGAAGGGACTGTTAGGAGAGTTCAGCTGGGTAGATAGCTACATTCAGTCATGTTGGCTCTGACCCTGTTTCGTAATTATTACAGAATGTAAATGGATATTGCCTGTATGAAAAAGAATTCCAATTTTTTCCATTTAGACCTACCTCTCTCTCCAAGCAGTAATTCCCTTCTTCCCTTTCCCTGGTCAAAGCCACACACCTGGTTCAAATGGAAAAGCCCTAAAGCTTGCAGCCTGGGGTCCTTCCTAGGCTTTGTGTAGCCATCTGTAGGAAGTTAACCTTTAGAGCTAGTTTCCTCAGTTATACAATGGAGAATATAGCATTTCTTCTGCTATAGATGGGTATCTCTCTCTCTTTCTCTCCTCTCTCCCTTTCTCCCTTAGTCATTGCTGGCAAGATTCCTGCCAGAGTCCTCCTTAATAGGCTGATCCTTTACATGGAAGATGGTCATCTACTGAGAGCCAGTGTGGCTTCAGAAAGGGACAGTCAGTATGCTGTTTACTTCCCAATAACTCCAGAAAAAATGCCAAGAGCAGAACAGGGTCTGTACATGTTTGCAAATCTGACCAAGCCCTTTCATTCAGGGAGAGTTTATGGAAAATTATGTCAAAATTTGGTTTCCTGGAGAAGTTCTTCAGTATTGTATGTCACTTTCACAACAACTCTAGTGCTTTCCCAGTCACCAATGGAGTGAAATAAGGCTATGTGTTTGCTCCCATGTTTTTTGTATGATGTTTTCAGCCATGTTGTCAAATGCCTTCAATAAGGATGAGCATGGCATCAAGGTTATCACACTGTTACCACACTGATGGTAAATTCTTCAACCTGAAAAGGCTATAAGCCACGCCCAAAGTAGAAGGAGTGTTGGTGCTTGACTTTTTTGTTCGCAGATGATTGTGCACTCAATGAAGCCTCTGAAGCTCACTCAGGTGCAACAAAGTACAGATCAATTCTCTGCAGCTTATGTTAATTTTGGCCTGACAATTAATACCAAAAAACAGAGGTGCTTGATAGCCAGCACCACACCAATCCACAGGTGGAACCATCAGTTACAGCAAGTGGAGAAGTTCTGAATGTAGTGTATAAGTTCCCATACTTTGGTAGTGTACTTTCCAGAGATGTACACATTAGTACCGAGGTTGATACATTGCCAGAGCTAGCTCAGTGTTTGGGAGGTTCCAAAGGAAAGTGTGAGAGAGAGGAGGTGTTAGAATGACTACCAAACTGAAGGTCTACAGAGCTGTTGTGCTGACCTCATTGTTGTATGCCTGCAAAACCTGGACAGTCTACCATCGCCATGCCAGGAAAATGGAATCCCTTCCATTTGAATTGTCTTAAGAAGATTCTGAAAATCACCTGGCAGGATAAGATGCCAGACACTGAAGTCCTTTCTTGAACTAAACTGCCAAGTATTCAAACTCTACTGCAGAGAGTGCAACTTCAGTGGACTGGCCACATTGTTTGAATGTCAAATGTATGCTTGCCTAAAAGACTATTTTATGGAGAATTCATAAAGGGCAAGTGCCCATACGGTGCTGAGAAGAAGCAATAGAAGGACACTCTCAAGGTCTCTCTTAAGAACTCTGGAATTGATTAGGTGACATGGGAGATGCTGGCACAGCACCACATAGCATAGTGTGCCCTCATCAGAGAAGGTGCTCTGCAAAGCAGAACAGAAGTAGTTTAACAGAAATGCAAGATGTGCAAATTTAGAGAATCCACTCCAAATGTTCAGTGTTTGGGAGGTTCCAAAGGAAAGTGTGAGAGAGTGCACTATTTGTGCCCAACCCATAGTAGAGCAATCCAAACTCATATTGGTCTGATCAGTCACAGTTGGACATACTGTAACTAACATAGTGATGTCATTTTTGGTCCTCTTTGAGAGTGAAGGACAACAGCCAACCCAAGGTGGAGCTTATAGCACTTGTTCAGCCTGCTTCACAGAGTTGTTGCAAGGATCCCAGAAAGGGGAATTAGAGGCCATTTAAACCAACCCCCTCATTTTACAGATGAGAAAACTGACAATCATAATGTCACATAACTAGTAAGCGTCAGATGAGTTTAAACCTGGGTCTTCCTTATCCAAAATTAACTCACTGCTCATTTCATGCCTTTGTATCTGGAAATACTTGGAAAACCCTAACATTACATAAATGTATGAGCCATTCAACAGGTATTTTTAAAGTTTCTATGTGTTAGGCCCTATTCTAGGTGCTAAGAATACAAATGTAAGAAAGTCCCTGAAAGGAGATAACATTCTACCAGAAGAGTGTACTATAGTCTACTGATAAGTAAATATAGGATACTCTCTTCCACATCATCCCTTCCTCTAATACACATTTATTTGAGAGAATGGCATTATTACCTTTAGGAGTCAAGAAAGATGTCAGAGGTGACTAATCTAAAATTGTCAAGAGGTGATTAAAGCTAATCCTTAAAAAATAGCAAGAGATTCTAAGAGTAGAAGCTGAGAAGGAACAAAAATCAAGCATGGAAGACAGCCTATAAGGTATTGAGGTGGGATGTGGCATGTTTTGGGTAATAAGGAGTAATGTATAATCAACCTGGAAAGATGGGCAAGAGCTAGAATAAAAAGAGGTTCAATTATCCAACAGAGGCATTTGTACCTAAAGGCAACATGATCCCAGGGAGGTTTCTTGAAGATGTGAGTGACAGTCAAGTCTGTATTTCAGGCAGCCAGGTAGAGGTGGATTGGAAAAGGTAAAGGCTTTTAGATCATTTAGGCTACTGAAATCATCTGGGAAGAGGCAAGGAGGTCTGAACCAGGGTGACTGTGATATAAGGGGACACACACACACACACACACACACACCCCAAATGTGGAGTATGGGGGAAGGCTAAGACTCAGCAACTGACTGGAGAGCTGGGGAAAGGGTAAGTCATAGTGAAGAGGTAAGAATGGCCTTTAAGCTTTTGGATGACTGGAAGGATGGTAGTGATAGGACAGAAACAGAGAATTTAGGAAAAGGGGTAAGTTTGGGGAAAAGAGAGAGTTCTGTTTCAGATGTGTTGAGTGAAGAAGACATGTCAAAAAGGCAGTTAAGGATTCTGGACTGGAAATCAGGAGAAAGATGGCAGCTGAATATGTAGACTGGATCTTCACTGAGATAATTAAACCCCTAGATGTTTATGAGATCTCCAAGAGAAGATGAAAGGGCCAAAGACTGAAGGCTGGAGAACATCTAATTCTATGTAAGGTATGATTTTATTATTAACAACCACAGAAATAATAATAATGATACTCCCATCAGATTCCCTGGAAACATACCTCTTATGAAAGAGGTAGTTTACTAAAAAAATAACAAGCAAACCAAAAAAACACATCATGGAGACACAGTGAGGCTCCCTCTCACTAGGTGGTGCAGTGGATAGAATGCTAAGTCTGCAGTCAGGAAGACTTGAGTTCAAATGCAGTTCTGCCTCAGTTTCCTCAACTGTAAAAAGAGAAAAAAATTAGCATCTATCTCACAGAATTATTGTGGATCAAATTAGATATTATTTGCAAAAAGTGTTTACCACAGTGCCTGGCACATAGTAGACTTTTAATACATGAACATTCCCTTCACTTTGCAACTATCTTTGAATAAAAGCTGAATGATCAACAAAGCTAAAATTGGGGGGAGAAGAGTATATCTTTCAAATACATGGGGATCTGAGCCAAATTTATAAAAAGAGTCATTTCCAACTCATAAATGGTCAAAGGATATGAGCAGTCAGTTTTCAAAAGAAGAAATCAAAACTATCCATAGTCATATAAAAATGACTCTAAATTGCTGGGCTTGTTATTTTCGTCCTTGGTTTTTGAAGAGGACCAGTGACATTACAGGAGGTTTTCTTTTCATGTGTATGAACTGGATTTAAGTGAGGGAAAGCTGCGCAGAGTCATCAGCCTCACTCTCTCTTCCAGACTCACTGAAATCCAGCGGCAAGACAAAAGTCAAGATGGCTGTTGATAGCCCAGGATGCGGTGGATGACCATGGCATCTTCAATGTCTGACCAGCTCCACAGCTGCTTTCATGATCATTGAAACAAATTGTTCTCATCTGTCCATTCCACCAGGGGAAGTCTTCACATGTTTCTGTAGACACCCCCATGATTCACTGATGTGGTTGAGGCCTGGTTACCCTCAACCTGGGTTAGCCCATCTGCTGGGGTATGACCTCTGTGCATGCTACAGCTACTTGGAGCCACAGGTAAGAGCTGAGTGCTAGGTAGATAACAAAAGTGGATCAGTAGCCCTGAAAAGAGCTGGGCAAGTCCGCATACCAGAGGTGTTAATCTTCCCTGAACACCCCACACAGTCCTCTAAATCACTACTAATTAGACAAATATAAATTAAAACACTTTGAGGTACTACCTCACATGTATCAGATAGGTTAATATGGGAAATAGGCTAAGGGAAATGACAAATGTTGGAGAGGATATTGAAAAATACACTAATACACTCTTGGTGGAGTTATGAACTGGTCCAACCATTCTGGAGAACAATTTGGAACTATGCGGAAAGAGCTATAAAACTATGTTTTGACTTAGCAATACCACTACCAGGTCTGTATCCTAAAGAGATCAAAGAAAAAGCAAAATACATATATATATACAAAAATATTTATAGCATCTCTTTTTGTGGTGGGAAAAAATTCAAAATTGAGGGGAGGTCCATCAGCTGGTGCATAGCTGAACATGTGGTATATGATTATGATGGAATGCTATGGTGCTGTAGGTAATGACAAGGAAGAGAGTTTCAGAAAAACGTGGGAAGACTTGTATGAGCTGATAAAAAGTGAGCAGAACTAGAGAATACTGAATGTAATAACACAATATTATAATAATAATCAACTGTGAAAGATTTAGTTACTCTTGATGAATAGTGATCTAAGACAATTCTGAAAGACTCATGATGAAAAATGCTATCCATTTCCAAAGAGATAACTAATGAACTCGGAATATGAAAATTGAAATACGTTTTTTCACTTTATTTTCTTGCTTTTTTGCAACATGGCTAATGTGGAAATATGTGTTGCATAATTTCATATGTATAATAGATATCCCATTTCTTGCCTTCTCCATGGGTAAGGGAGGGAGAGTAAAGGGAGCAAGGAAATTTGGAACTGAAAAAAAATTAAATTAAAACATTTTAAAAAGAGTAAAAACTGGATGACCAACTGCCATTTATACTGTAAAGGAGACCCTTTTTATATAGATGCAACAGGAGACCAGACAATAAGAACTCAGCCCTTATAAGTGTGTTCGGCATGCTTAGCCCCATTCGATCTTCCACAAGGGCTTTGTCACAAACATAGGTATTGTGACTGTTTCTGGTCTGCTTCCTATGTGGTTTTGGAAGGTTTTTCTATTGGCTTCTAAGCTGTAACCAAGTAAGCGTACAAAGGGCTCCAATGACTCAACCTTGCTCCATCTTTTCTGCCTGATCATGTTCAAGTGAGGAGGCAAGAATTTCTGTAAGCTTCTAGGTGAAAAAACAGAGCTAATGATAGCACTCCATTTTGCTTCACCTGAGTTGACAGAAGCCCTTTGTTGACACGTGTCCCTTTGTTGCTTTTGTCCCTGTTGTGTTTATTCTTTCTTTCCTTAAAAGAAAGAATATTGGAGACAGAACCTACTAGGCTCAGACACCTTGTAAGCTTTAATAGGTTTGGAGAACAGCAGACATTCAGTGACTAAAGTCAATGCTAGAGGATGTGAGCTACCCCGAGGAGCCCAGTAAGGAGTAAAGCCCAGAGGGATCTGTTCAGTCCAGCCCAGGCAAGGAAGTAACTTCAACCATCAGCTGTGCATCTGGTAGCAAATGCTTCAGGGTAACAATTTTAAAGTTTGAGCCTACTGCCTCAAGGACCCAAGGTGAGTCTGCTCCAGTTTGAGGGGGATGTCTTGTACTTTTGTTCTTGTTATGTTTTATATATATATTTATATATATATATATATATATATATATATATATATATATAATTTATATATTTATATTTTATATATTTTATATATTATATATTTATATATTTATATTTATATTAAATATAAATATTTATATATTTAATATTTATATATCTTGTTATATATATATTTCGTAAATATTTTCTCAGAAAAATCTAATTCATCTTAATTGACTTAATTATCAAAGGCACTAATAAATGGTGTTGACCATATTGAGGCAATATTAACCGGCTCTGGTTAGAGGATACTGAGAATATAACTGGACAACTGATAGTAAGGCAAACACAACAGAATTGAAAATCCAGCCAAGAGCCGTAGAGAGATATGCTAACCTCTGAGGTACCTCTGGAATCTGAGGGGGAGAGAGTTAGCCTCACCTCTAGAACCCAACATCATTTCTAGTAGCAGTTGGGGTAAGGACTCCCAGGGCTTTTAAGGGACTACAGAGAGGTGGGACTAGATTGCCTTTGGGACCCCTTTTGATGCTAAGCAGCCATGATTCTGCATTGAAATGCACAGAGGACATCATCACTGACCTGTGAATAGGCTTAAGTATCCAGGTCCTGTATATTCACCCTCTAAGGCACTAGTTCATCAAGATTCTATCCTGTCTATCCTCCATTAAGAGCACTGCCTGAAGTTTTGCTTTTCCACTTGTAAGGACTTAAAGCCTACCTACCAATCTTGTTATAAGCCACAGTGGCATGTCAAAAGTCTGAATTTAGAAGCAAAAGTTTAAGGCACCTCCCCCCCCCCCACACTGCTTCGAGTTGTTCTACACATTAAAGTTTCTTTTCTCCAACAATCAGCTTTCCCCCACCCCTGACTTATCCCTAAAGGATGGCATATGCCATTTCTTCCCAGCTCCTCCCCCCAAACCCTATTCTCCACAAAGCTCTCAGGGCTATCAGTGCAAGACAGTGAAAAAGCACAATCCAGGTCACTAAGGCACTGCTAAATCTTTTCCATCTAGGATCCTTTTGGGGGTAAAACAAAATGACCAAACCCTGCCCATAAGTGGGATTTCAGTTCACTCTGATTGTGCCCCTGTAATCCAAGATCTATGGTCCTATCTGACTGGGGGTGCTGGACAGGGATCCAGTGTGTGCAATCACTAAGGAAGGGACCTGCTACTTGGGTCCTGGGTGCTTCCTGGGTGTTGTTGAAACCAGCTTGAATTTACTTTATAATTGCAAGTCATAAGAGCCATAGGTATCATAGCTTTAGACCTGAGAAAGACCTTGGAGATCTAGTCCAAACTTTTTTATCTTACAGTTGAAGAAACTGAGACCTAAGGATATTAAGTAACTTGTCCAAGATTATACAGGTAGTAAGGGTCACAGAACCAGGATTCAAATCCAGATCCATAGACTGGATTTAGTGCTCCTGCCTATTACCTCTCAGTATAATCACTCTGTGTAGCTTAATTCAATCAGGATCACTTATGGCTCTGTCAGGCTAAAACAGCATGCACCACAATGGTGGTATTCCCTCTAGGCTGTATATATAAGCTGTAGGGGACAGCACTCTCTCATTAACCCTCTCATCATGACTGGGCCCCACTCCAGAGGTCCCCTTCCATACTGTGATAGAATGAGACATTCATAGCTTATTCTACAGTTAACAAAAGGAAATTTACTTGATCATAATAGCAGAAGGATATTTAATGATAATTGAATTGAGGACAGCAAGATGATTCCATCCTCTTGCCTGAACTGGCCATAATTTTCAATTAACCAAGAATCAGAGAGCACCTAAAGCTCCTTGTGGCTTTGTTCTCAGGTGACCAGAATGATACCAACAGCATGAGCCTTTAATCCCTTGACAAAATCAAGTCGTGAGGAGAGTCTTAGTACATTTTAAGGAAAAATGAACTTAACTTGCATGGGGGCAGCTTTCAGGACATCCAATTGGCCAAAAGCAAATATGTATAGAGTATGTGTACTTGTATGCCTACATCTATGTATGTAGGTTGGAACTTTCTAGTCTTTTTCTTCCCCCTTTTCCCTCTCCCAAGCAGCTACCTCAATCCTGGTTTTCCAACTTCTCCCTACTATCAAAACTAATAAAATTTATACTTGATTGACATAGGGCGAATTTTAATGTGTTTCCTCAAAGAGATTCCTCAAAGGGGGAAGGGAGGGTCATGGAAGGAATTCAAGCCTCAGTTCTTTCATCTGTAAAAGGTTGTTGTGAGAATAACTGAAATAATGTATGTGAATTGATTTGCAAACTTTAAAGGGCCATATAAATGTAAATTAGAATTAGGGTTTGGACACAGAAGAACTGAATTTGAATCCTAACTCTCTTCCCTAATATATAGGTTACCTCCTCATCTTGCTGGGCCTCAACGTGCTCATCTATAAAATGCCAGGGTTGAAATAAGATGATCTCTAAGGACCCTTATGGCTTTAAATTGATGCAAGAAAGACATTTTAATAATAAAAGACTTTGTTCCTTCTTAAAAGAATTCCAGGAATCAGCCAGCAGATGGAGAAAAATTTCATTTTACATGACTAGCTGAGAATCACAGTTAATCAGTGGGTGTGAAGATTCATTCGTTCCTCTAGTCATTTCTTCAAAAAAGATTTTAGTGCCTACTATGTTCTAGGAAGTGGGGAAGACAGAAAGTTGAGATAAGGCAAGATCATTACCTACTTGGATATTAAAAGAAAAGAAGCCACAAACACAAATAATAAAAATAGCACATGCTAAATGTATAATAAAAGTTCACAAAAAGTGCTATGTGGCTTTTAAGAGGAAGGTTATTACCCACAGAGGATTTGGGATAGAGAGGAAATCTATGCAAACCTCAAGATGCTATGTAAATGTAATTTAGTATTATTTTAGAACTGCCTTTATTCCTCTCTGAGCTCTATTTCATTCTCCACCACGATCTAACAGAATATCTCTCTGGAAGGTCTATCTACTCCTCTGGCCCTTTCCTTTAGCTGGTCACTTCCTCCCAAGATCGGCATTTTAAGGAGAGTATCCAAGCTGATCACGTTCACTCCTTCATTTCTCTCTGGGCTCCATTCAATTTTCCTGACTTTTTGCATCTCGCCCCCTTTCAGGTATCTTCTCTTTTCTCCCCTTTTCACTTTCCTTTTATGTGTCGTCTTCTCCCATTAGAATGCAAACTGCTTGAGAGCAGAGAATAGTATTCTTTTGGCTCGTATTTCTATTCCTAGCGCTTGGTATAGTACCTGGCAAACAGTAAGTGCTTATCGAATGCTTATTGATTTATTGATGAGTGTATAAAATTATTATTCCAAAGCTTCCTCAGAATGTGGGGGTAACCTGGGGCTTTTGAAGTCTATGCTTTACTGGGAGCTCTGGCAGATTCTGTCAGGCTGGAAAGGCTTGACAGACTGGGTCTGTTGCCTGAATGCCAGCCTAGCAAAGCAGGAAACCAACCCACGAGCAAGGAACAACTGACAGGTTGACTGATGGGTGATAAATTCTTTGGCCACGGGGACCCATGAAACAAATAAACATACTGAATGGCCCTTAATTCTGCATAGCCACCTTCCATTTCTTCAGTGATGGAGGCAAAATGACAGAAAAGGGAAAAGGAAGTGCTAAGCATCTCAGTTATTTTAGTCTGTCTACAAACATTCAGTTAGCTCTAAGGTAATTAGAAAGCACATTGGCTCAGGAGTTGGGAGCTTCAAAAGCCACTTTTAATGCTTCTACCCAGGTGACCTTAGGTAAGTCACAATCTCCCACAACCTCAGTTGTGACTAATATAGAAGATGAGAGTCTTTTTCTAGATGCCTTCTGAGGCCCCTTCTAAATTTATGATCTTATGATCCTGTCTCAGACACTTACTAGCCTTTCCGTTATTGAAAAAGAATGGAGAAATTGGCAAAAGAATGAAAAATTGCCTCAGAGAGAAAACAAAAACCAAAATGGTTCTTAAGAGGTAAAGACCAGCCATAATTTGTGTCTAGGGATTGGAAGGTGGAAGAATGAGAGCAGAGAAGAAAGGAGAAAAGGAATCACTGAATTCTTAGACTTATGTAATGAATCAAGGAGATTCTTCCCATAGAAGGTGTGTTGTTCTTGAGTCATTTAAGTCATGTCCAACTCTTCATAACCCCATTTTTGGATTTTCTTGACAAAGATGCTGGAGTGTTTGCCATTTCCTTCTCTAGCTCATTTTACAGATAAGGAATTGAGGCAAACAGAGGTAAGTGACTTACCCAGGGTCACACAGCTACGAAATGTCTGAAGCCAAATTTGAACTCATGAAGATGAGTGGTCCTGATTCCTAGTTCAGTGCTCTATCCAGTGTAACACCTAATTGCCCCCTGCAGAAGGTAGAGGTAGGCTAAGACGAAAGCAATTTCTAGTGGTCCTTAGAAAAATGATGTTGATTCTCAAATGCTGTCAAAGTGTCATCTAAGAATAATCAGAAGATGAGGTGAATAGTGGTGATTGGTAAATCTTTGCTAAGAGAGACTGAGGCAGTTCTTTGCTGATTTGACATAAATAACCTGTCTCTGGTCTACTTAGCGCACATATCTTTGACACAAAAGAGGTAAATCAAGAACCTATCAAACCTGATTACTTTTATTCCTTTTTTTCTGATTCATGCATTGCCAGAAGGAATCTAAAAAGTGGAATTTAAAAAAAATCCAAGTACAGGACAATACCCACCATTGTTAAAGGGATGAAAATAATTATAAAGGGAAATGGTGATCAGAAAAAAACATAATGATTTCATTAAGACGTCATGCCTTGTATGAAATGATGCAGACCGAAATAAGCAGAACCAGGAAACAAATACATACAGTGACCATAACAATATAAATCAACTAGCAATAAAATGAAACCGAATGGTATGTAATTACAATGGCTAAGCTTGGCTCCAGATAAGAGACGAAAATGCATAATTTCTTTCATTGGAGAAGTAGGGGATCCAGAGTATGCAGTCACATATGCCAAATACGGCTGATAGGCTAGTTGGTTTGGCTTAACTCATTTTTCTCCCTTTATTAAATGCCTCACTTGTTATATGAAGTAGAATGATATACCTGGAAACGACTGTGATATAAAGATAAAATGCATTCATAAAACATTTTTAAAAAAAGACATTCTAGACTAATTTCTCTTTTGTTAGGGTTACTAAACTGGTATACACCAGGGGAAGACATAGTCTACCTAGATTTTAGCAAAGTATTTGGCCAATTATCTGATGCTCTTCTTGTGGAAAAAAATGGAGGGATGTGAGCTAGATGATAATAAAGTTGGGTGGATTTAGGACTAGGTGAAAAATTGAGACCAAAGACTGGTAATGAATGGTGTCCGTGTTAACCCAAAGGAAGGGCAGTAATGGAGTGTCCCAGGAATACATTCTCAGACTGATTCTCTTAAACAGTTTTTTGTCATTGACTTGGATAAAAGGCTAGATGGTCCATTCACTAGCCTGGAAGACGGCAAGAAGCTGGGATGGAAACACCTAAGATGACAGAGGCTAAAAGTAGGGGACCAAACGTAATGTACACTTAAATTTGCTACAGTTAGTAATAATCACTCATTTATACAGCACTTTAAAATCTCAAAGCATTTTCCTTATAGCTGAAATGTACATAGTGCTTTAAGGTAGGCAAAGCGGTTTATAAATGTTATCTTATTTGCTCTTCATAACCTGGGAGGGTGGTGCCATTCTTGTACCCATTTTACAGATGAAGCTGAGGTAGACAGAGGTTAAGTGAGTTGCCTAGGGTCACACAGATGAGGTGAGGCTATAACTGAACTAAGGTCTTCCTGCTCTATTCATTTTGCCACTTGGACAGCAGTACATGTGAGGGAGAAAAAAATCTCAATTCAAAATGAGTCAACAGTGTGGCATGGCAGTCAAAAAATAAAATTTCATTTGTTCTTTGTCTCTAGGATAGGCAGAATGTCCTTAATAAGGCAAGTGGCAGTCATGCCAACTTCTGCCCAGCTCATACCCCTTCGGGAGTACTGTGTTCAGGGAGGCCTATTTTAGGAAGGGTATCCGCAAGCTGGAGCACATCCAGAAGAAGGAAACCCAGATGGTTGGGGGAACAGAATCAATGCCATATGAGGATTGGTTGAAGGAACTGGGATGTTCAGTCTGGAGAAAAGATTCCGCCGGCAGCTATGATAGCTGTCTTCTAGCATTTGATGGGCTGTCATGTAAAAGAGGGATCAGACTAGTTCTGCTCAGCCCCACAGGGCAGAACGAGGAACAATGGTTAGAAGTTAGAGAGAGGCAGATTTTGGCTGATGTAAGGGAAAGCTTCCTAACAATTAGAGCTATAAAGAAGTGGAAGGAACTGCCACAGGAGGGAGTGAATTTTCTAAATAGAGATTGAATGACCTCTTTTTGAAGATACTATTAGAGAGGGATCTCTGTTTCATTATAGGTTAGTCTAGAATTCAGTGGTTCTCAACCTGTGGGTCGTGACTCCTTTTGGGGGTCGAACGACCCTTTCACAGGGGTCACAAGGGTCGCCTAAGACCATCGGAAAACACGTATTTCCGATGGTCTTAGGAACCGAGACACAGCTCCTCTATCCATCTCCAGGAGGGTCCGCTCACATGCAAATATGCCCACATACGAGTATTAAAGGGTCACAGCACTAGGAAGATTGAGAACCACTGGATGGTCTCTGAGGGTCACCATCCACCCTGGAGTCCTGAGGGCTCCCTAGTTCTTAAAAAAAAGAATTCCCTTAATCCTTCTCTTACCCCATCTAATTATTGTTCCATACCTCTGCTATCTTACTTCTTTTGATGTAACCCATGTTTTGTAGGTCCATCTTTGGTGGACCTTTGGAATGGAATGGAAAAAAGGGATGCGTGGGGCTCTCTGCTGGCAGACTTAAGATCCTCTACCCTTGGAAGGGTTTGGTCAGATTTGACCTGAGGGCAAACTACCTAGATTACAATTGACTTTGACCTTGAATGCCAAACTGGCTCCCTCACCTGGGGAGGGGGGGAGGGAGGATTTATGGATAGAAGGGAAGATGGAGACTCTGATGCTGGCAGAGGCTGGAATCAAACCCAGCAATCCCAGCCGGAGTCTATAAATATGTTCAACTTTGCTATCATGGTTTGAGCCAAGGGGTTCCATTATCCTTAATGGTGAAAAGAGTTTGTTAGAAAAATCTTTTAATATCTTTTCTATCTTCTGTCTCTTTGTTGTCCTCCTAGTTTCATCCATAAGTATTTTTGGAACTAAATCTTCTTAATTGGATCTCTTGACAAGCTTTCTTTAAACTTGCTTCTCTTCCTTATGGCCCTCTGGTTTATGAGGTGATACTCTGACTCCTGCATTAAAATGGCATCACTCCAGAACCCCAGAACCAGAGGCCGATTCCCTGTGCCCCTCATTAAACTTGTTTTCCCCCATGTAGTTCCTAGCATAACGTTTTCTTCCAGAATAAAGATAACCTGTAGCGTTCTAGTTCTGACCCTGCACCCACCTCACCCTCATGGCCTGCCCCTAGTTCCTTATCACTGGCTGAGCTCAGAAGGCAGAAACTCTTAACAATGAGCACACATTCTGACTTACTCTAGTGGCTTCATCTACTTCACTGCTCTCAGTTTGCCTCAGTTTGCTTCATGTGGCTCATGTCCTATTCCTTTTTTGAGGACAGTGGCTGTCTCATGAGAAGCCAGGATTACAGATGGAAGGGTGGGGGTGGAGAAATATCCTTCAATAGTGTGTACATATCAATAGCATATCCTTACCTCCCTCAACATGATGAGGCTGAAGTCTAGCAACACAGGAAGTTCAGAGAATTTTTATGGTCAAGGTTTGGGGAAAACTGATTCATTCATTTTTCATAAATACTTATTAAAAATCTACGGTATGTAGAGCACAGTGCTAGGTACATTTGGTGGAGGTGCAAATTTAAGATAAGGTACACACATTTCTTTCATGAAGCTTGCAGTCTAGTAGGGAGATAAAACAAAAATATTTAGATAATTATGTAAAGACTTTACCGTGGCAGAATTTTAAACAACCAGGGATTTTATATTAAGGTATGTAATAATAATAATAATAATAATAATGAAAATAATAATAACAATAATAATAAAACAGGAATGTAGAAGGTGTAGTCCGGCTGGCTTCCCCTAACCCTTACATTCATTGGACTGCCAATCAGAGGGTGTCAAGCAAACTGAAGGGAGTCTCATTGCTTCCCCAGAAGGTTTTCTGGGGGGTGGGAATGACATATATAGCACTTCTCATAGTGCCTGGCCCATAGTAAGTGCTGTATAAAAGTTAGCTCTTATTAATAACGACGATAGTAAGAGCTAGCATTCATGTGGTACTTTAAGGTAGGCACAGGGCTTTACAAATGTTATTTCCTGAACTGAGTTTGGCAGCTATCAAGTGGCTTGCCCATGGTGGCACAACTGGTATCAGAGGCTGGATTTAAACCCTGGTGTTCCTGACTCCAGGTCCAGTATCCCATCCACTGAAACTGGCCTTCATAAAGAAGGCTCCAGGAGGAAAAACAGTCAATAGAATAGCCTTAATCTTAGTCTAGCTAACTGTGCCAGCCTTGCTGACTGCCTAGCTAAGTGTGGTGGCTCACAGCACTTGGTTATTCAATCAAGGAACTTCTCTTGCTAGAGAGTTTATTACTAGTTTGCTAGGGAGTTTGCTACTAGGTTATATAATCCAGCAGATAGTGACAGAAAATAGCAGTTGGCTCTAAAATATAAATGTATAGAAATGGTGACAAAGTAGTTCAGTGACGCCGAGACCTGTGGAAATGCCCAGGGAACAGTAACACAAAACAATGCAATATCATTGCCTGAAGATCTCAACAATCCTGCCGGATTGGAGACATGAGTTGCCCCAGCTATACATGCTTCCTTGTCATATCCATCTTACTGTGCACCCCTTAATGTGTTTTCTATGTTTGTACTCTCTATGTATGTCACCTGGTCACATTTCTCTACATGTACAGACTCCAGATGCATTCACAAGTCTCACATATACCCTGCTTCTATCCCCTCTGCCAGTGTTGATCTGTTGGAGACTGAATCCTATGAACATATAGGAAGATCTTTTATCATTTAATTTGACATGTTTTAATTAAATATATTTTGTTTTGTACTAATATGTCCTCTGGCCTTAAAAAAGCAACCATACTGGTTGGGACTAATGCACTATGATTTTGAAAGTACCTCAAGCTTATCAAAAACTAAGATCTTGACAACTTGTCCTATCACTTCCTGGCAAACAGAGGGAGAAGAAATGGAAGCAGTGTCAGATTTTATATTCTTGGGCTCACAGATCACTGCAGATGGTGACTGAAGCCATTAAATTAATATTAGATATTAATATTAGATAACCTATTATATATGATATATTATATGTAACCCATATTACATATTAATATTATATAACCTATTAATATAAACACTTGCTTCTTGGAAGGAAAGTTATGGCAAATCAGGGTAGCATACTACAAACAGAGACATCACGTTGCTGACAAAGATCCATATAGTCAAAGCTATGGTTTGTCTAGTAGCAATGTACGGCTGTGACAGTTAGACTAATTAGGAAAGCCGAGTGCCACAGAATCAACACTTTTGAATTGTGATGCTGGAGAAGACTTTTGAGAGTCCTTTGCACAGCAAGGAGATTAAATGAATCCATTCTTAAAGAAATTAATGTATGTTATTAGCTAGACGGTCAAATACTGAAGCTTAAATACTTTGGCTACATGAGAAGATGGTACTCATTAGAAAAGACCCTGATGCTAGAGAAGACTGAAGGCAAAAGCAAAAGGAGATAGCAGAGGATGAGATGGATAGTGTCATGGAAACAATGAACATGAACATGGACAGACTTTGAGAGATAATGAAAGATAGAAGAGCCTGGCATGCTATAGTCCATGGGGTCATAAGGAGTTGGACATGACTGAACAACAGGCTTGGAGTAGCTTTTTAGGAGGCAACACTTGGAGGGGGCCCTGGGAGCTATAATTATTGTGTGATAAGTGTTTTGGAGTGATATAAAAAACAAAGCAGTGAAATCTGAGAAGAATAATTGGGTACCAAGCAAAGGAGGCTTCTTTTTGAGTTGGGTTTCAGAGGATGAGGAGGACTTCAAAAGATAGAGTGGGAAGAAAGGTCACCTTTATATATATAAGGAACAGTGTGAACAAAGGCACAGAGGTGGCAAGACACAGGGAACATTCCAATGACTACAGAGAGTAGTCTAATTTGGCTAGAATGTAAATAAAGTATGTGAGAGCAGAATGAGATAAAACTGAAAGGGCAAAGTAGCACCAAATTGTGGAGGTTCTGGAATGCCAGGGAAAAGAGGAAGAACTTTATGTAGTAAGCAGGAACCTCTGAAGATTTCTGGGCATAGGTGTGACATGACCAGATCTATATATAAGCATCCAAGATCAAACAGTTTTTAGGAGAACAATTCTGTATAAAAGTCAAAGGAAAAAACTTTAGGGAATAGGCCTAGAGACTAAAGACTGGGAGGGGGAGAGGACTTGGCTTGGGAAGAAAAAAAAACAAACTAACAACCCAAGGAATTACCCCAGGGATAGGCCAGAAAGAAGTCAGGATGAAACAAAGGAGCAGCATGAGGTTCTTTAATGTTTTAACTTGCACCAGACTAAATGAATAAGTCTGTGATGCTGTATATAGTTTATAGACCAAGATTCTTCTCTATAATAGTAAAAACAGATGCAATTTTTTAATATGGTTGAAACTATGCAATTTATTGTAGTGGCCAGAGTAGAAGGATTCCAAAGGAAACATGGAAGGAAAGGAAGAAAGGCATGAATTCCAGGGGCCATAGAATCATGTTTATACAGACATTCCCAAAGTGGACAATACTGCCCCCTGGGGGGCTCTGGAATGATGGGGGTGGGAAGCTTGGGAGGTGAGGGTGGTAATAGCCTTGGGTATAATCGGGGGGCATTGACTATAAATAAGGGGGTGATAGAAGAATAAGAAATGAAAATTTTGAAAAACTATTCAGATATGTTTCATATGTCCTGTAACAGTTAAAGTCATAGTGATTACATTATTTTCCAAATAAACATACAAAATGCAAGTTTTAACTAGATCAGCATCAAGTTGGTCAATGGGTCTTAACCAGCAAGTTTTGGGAGGTGAGCATGTAGCTCATTGTCATGAAGTCCAGTATGCATCGGTAGGAGTGTGTTTATGACTTGTTTACAATATACTATAAATGGCTACATGACACAATATTGTGTCATCAAAATTTTAATGCAGGAAAACCCCACAAATTTACAATAAATTATTAAATATAAGATGCATCATTTAAAAAATATTTTGTTTTTCTGAAACGACATACATTTCAAAAAACCGTTAAAGGGTTAAAGAAAGTAGATTTGGGGAGGGGCGCTGAATAATATTTTTTTTTAAAAGAAGGTGGTAGACCAAATAAGTTTGGGAACCTCTGGATTAGGAGAGCTCATATTCTCTTCCATTTCTGAGATTGTTTTATTCTGTGATTTAAAACAAGATTATAGGTTCATATCTCATCTTAATACTCACTAGCTGTGTGGACATTGGTAAGTCAATTGATCCCTCAGGTCCTCATCTGTAAAAGGGCAATACTATGGTACCTACCTCATAGGGTTGATGTGGAGCTCAAATGATGTGATGCCTAAGAGATGTCACTGAGGAAGACAATTTTTTTTAAGGAAGAATATTTATTTTTAGTTTTCAACATTCACTTCTATAAAATTTTGAGTTTCAAATTTTCTCCCCCTCTCTTTACACCTCCCTCTTCAAGATGGAGTGCAATCTGATATAGGTTCTGCTTATGCATTCATATTAAACATACTTTCACATCCAGTTATGATGTAAAGAAGAATTATAACTAATGGGAGGTATCATGAGAAAGAAGAAAAAAAAACAAAAAAAAAAGGAGAGTAAATAATACGAAGGAAGACGAATTTTAGGAGAAGCACTTTTACCACCCCACCCATCCCATCACCCACAGGTGTGTAACTGATTTTCCCAGATCATGCCTAACTCTATCCACTGTGGTTTGGCTTAGGTTTGCCCTTCTCTTGAGATCTCTGCTGTCCCTCCTCTCTCACCTAGGGATCTCTTATACATAATGAGATTAGCTCATAAGGGTTTTTAGTCTAGGACAAAGGTCCTAGTTCCATGTGGCTTCCTTTCACCAAAAAGTTAAGAAGCTTTGAAAATACCGATTATAAATAAAATTCATTAAATGCTCTGATCCCACACACAATCTGTTGCTTGCGAAAAAGAGAGGTCTTTTAGCCAGTTGCATTTGATATAATTTGTGTATAATTATACACAAGTTTCCCTGCCCATTCATCGCACTCAGCAGGCCAAACCAGAGCATGCTTAAAACCATCTTTGTCTTTATCTAGTACAATTTTTAAAATAAAAATAACCGATAAGTAGAGATTTAAAAATAACGGTAACATTTACTAATGAATCATACTGCCCATTATATGTTTTAATAAAACAGAAAGGAGAAATAAAAACTAGAATAAATTCACCATATTCTAGCAATTTCTTCAGGTAGGCCTAACTCAGTCACTCCCTGCTAGATTTCCTTAATAAGCTGAGTGGTAAAGCAGGCAGAGGAAAAAGCTCCAGCTGCTGGGAGGTTTAGAGACAGTGTCCTGGAAAGCATCCTCCATCTGCTGCTGCTTCTGCTCCAATTCTCTCTCTCCCCCAGTCCTTCTCCAGAGAGATTTGAAAATTCCCACCATAATAGAACATTCTACTTCCCAATTCTAATTACCCCAACAGCTTCATTTCTTCCCAAGCTGGGAAAAAATACAACTCCCAGGGTCTTTAGCAGCCAATTCAAGCCTTGCCAAAATAACTGTTACAGAACAGAAATATTCAAAGTACTGCATGAATATCTATTTTTTCTTATTTCAACCCACTTCTTATAGATGGGAAAATTGAGGCCCAGAAAGGTTGATACCTTGCCCAAGGTAAAGACAAATGATAAGCAGAGCTTAAACTTCAAGTTTTTTTGAGTACCATTAAACTTAAACTCCTAGTCTTTTTGAGTACCATTCAGAATCACAAAATGTCAGAATTGGAAGGAAACTTGGAGGTCTAACCCAACACATACCTGCACAAAGACGAATCCCTTTTACAACATTGCTGATGAGTAGTCATCCAGTCACTACTAGATCTGTGAAAGGAAACCTACTACTCCTGAGGGCAGCTCATTGTACTTTTGTACAACTCCTTAGCAAAACTTTCTTTAGACTTAGCCAAAACTCAACTCTTTGTAACTTCCACCCATGTTCCCTAGTTCTGGTCTCTGGGGCCAAGAAGAGCAGGTCTAATCATTCTGAAGGGCATAATACTTGAAGATATCTCTTAAGTTCCACTCGGTTGTCTCTCTTCTAGTCTAAATATTTCCTTTTCCTTGAAAAGATCCTAATACATGGTAACCTTGTGTATTCTTTTTATCCTTGCTGCTTTACTGTAGATGTGCTCCAACCGTCAAAGTCCTTCCTAAAAAATAGTGCCAAGAATTGAATACATATTGAAAAACCATTCAGATACGTTTCATCTGCATGTAACAGTTAAAGTCACAGTGATTACAATATTTTCCAAATAAATACATGAAATGCAGGTTATAAGTGGATCAGCATCAAGTTGGTCAATGGGTCTTAAGCAGCAAGTTTTGGGAGGTGAGCATGTAGCTCATTGTTGTGAAGTCCAGTATGCATCGGTAGGAATCTGTTTATGACTCATTTACAATATACTGTATGGCTACATGATGCAATACTGTGTCATCAAAATTTCAATGCAGGAAAATCCCACAAATTTTCTTCTTTCCTTATGCTTCCACCACCCCCTTATTTACAGTCAATGCCCCGAAATTGTACCTCATTGAACACTCCGGCCATATGTTTGACTATGTCAGAGTACTAAATGGAACTATCACTTTCACTTTAGATATAATGCTATTCCCAGGAAACCATATGGTCTTTGGAACAGAATGGATTCAACATGAGGACTAAAGAATCTCTCAGATCCAGCTTAGAATTTTATTCCCTTCTTTTCACATGAATGAGTGAATTAAGAAGGAATCAGCTTTTGCATAGGTACCCTTGGTACCCATTTTCTTTCTTTCTTTTTCTTTTTTTTTTGGTACAAAGAAATTTTCTCCTCTACTGTCCACGGACAGTTAACTCAAGAATAATGGAGGTAAGACCTGGCTAAAGAACCTCCTTTTCAGTTTTTGGTATTGACTCCACTGAATTCAATTTAGTGCAACAAGCATTTTTTAAATGCTTGTGATATGCAGGGTACTTTTGGTACTATAGGTGCTAAGGATACAAAAACAAGGTTAAAAAAAAAACCCCAAAGTTCTAATAACTTAAATTGTAGTCTGACTTTGCTACCTTGGTAGAAAAATTATTATTCTAAGCACAAGAGTGATTCCCTTTTGACAGAATGGTTCTGTATTTGTGTCTGTTTGCAGCTAACATTTTGCTGATTATATTTAACCTCGGAAGACTAAAGAGCCCTACTCAAGAGAGACTGTCTATGGATGCTATCCACATAGGAAAACAAAGTAGATGAGGAATGCATATTGCCTAGATTATAAATGCAATTGAACAGTTAACATATTTGTATAGGTGCTATGGAGAAGCAATGAGCTGAACCCTGGATTTAAAAGGAGAAAGATTCCTTTGGAGGCGTCTAGCTTGGCATCTGTTTGCTACCTTGGGAGCCCTAGTAAAAGGGGCAGGTAGATGATGCTCCTGTTTCACTTGAAGGTACTAATGATTCTAAAAAGTTGCCTGGTTTGGGTGAGGAGGGAGAATTAAAGCATCTTAGAGGGACTTGCCTTGTTCCCTGATTCAAAATTGACTGTTTTTCTTGTTTTAGGATTTATTACAAATAAAGGTTGTTACTTTATTTTTTTAAAAAAAGAGAAAGATTAGAGAGAATCATATTTCATTGATCCCAAACTGCTCATTACCCCAAAAGCCTTTATCTTCTTAATACCAATATTTCCTGGAATTCCAGAGGCCTTGGTATGGGCTATATATAGTATCATAAAATTATCAATCTAAATTTTGAAGGGGACTTTATCCATCTACTACACTCCCTTCATTTTTCTTAGTAAACTGAGTCACAAAGTAAGTTGGAGAGTCTTATAACCAGTTTGGTTATAGTGTGATGAATTTTTCAGCTACTGGAAATGTCAAAGTTTTCCTACTAAGTACTAAAGTACTGAAATCGTCTCCTTGTGAGGACAGCAAGCTGGTTAGATAAATGATTGATAAAGGTAAGTAGATAAGCGGGTAGGGAGAATAGATTAATAGCTAGAGAGATTGCTCGATCTTGATCTTAAGTCACAATTCCCCTGGGCTTCAATTTCCTCATTTGTAAGATAAAGGATGAAACGACCTCTGACGGCCCCTTGTGGTTCTGATTCTGTGTGATCCAAATCGAGTCGTCATCCTCTTCCTCTTGAAATTACTATTCCGTATGTATTTCTTATTTGGGTAATTATTTACTTGCTTGCATAGGTACATCCCTCATAAAATATAAATTCCTTGACCATAGGTATTTTGTTTATATATTTTTGGTTAGTTTTTTTTTTAATCCACAATGACTAGCAGCACCTTGAGATATACGATGCTTAACAAGTAAGCTACTTGACGGCAAGGAATTTCACTTGTCTGTTTCCCCAGTGCCTAACAAGGTGCCTAGCACATAGTAGGCGCTTAATAAATGCTTTTTGATTGATAGATATTTGTTGAATGATGGTTACATAAAAACCAAAGAGAAAGCAGTCTTAGGAATGATTGCAGGATAACAGTGACATCTTTGGAGAAGGTTCTCAGGTTTTCAGGTATCCTAGTTGGTTTGTAGCAGAATGGTGAACCAAGTGAGAAGATCTCACTCTGTGAAGACCTCTTTAAGCTCAAATCATTTATAAAGGGCGATTTAAAGGTACAAATGTAGCTCCGTAGGAATAAAGGAATCGGGATCACCACTAATGGCTTCTAGAAAGCATGTGTCACTTAGGGCACCGGTTCCTGTGAACTCCCAAACTAAACCCCCCCTCCCAGATCAGCACTGCTTCACATCCTAGTCTTCAGTTACTTGAATGTAAGCTTCCATTGCCTTGCCTTTGTTATCTCTAGGGCTTAGTATAGTACTCGACACAGCATAATAAATGTTTTTCATTCATTTAGTTCAGAGTTGTGGTCTTGGCTGGCTTTATTCTCTTTCTTTCGGAAACCGAGGCCCTCAGTAGAAAGAAAGAAATGCATTCTCCTCCCTCTGCACCTAGCTTAGGGGCACACCTCCCCACCCCATTCCCACCCACTTATGCAGTGACCTAGTTTTTTAGAAAATATTATAAAATAGACCATTTCCTCCACGCCTAGTAACAGAATAAACCACAAATGATCTGATCTTCCTTTCCTGGGCTTGCTTTATTCGCTGCCTACTCTTTAGAGCAGCTCTCACTTTCTAGGTTTCCAGGCCTCTTTCTTTGTTCTTGCCTGTTTATTTTTCTCTTGCATTTTAAAGGCTTCCCTGAGCTGTTTTGTTTGCATTTGTCCTTCACTTTCTTCTATTTCTTTGTTCTCCTCTCGATTCCAACTTCTATGGCCCTTTGTGTATATGTGGATGTGCATGTGCGCGCGCGCCAAGAGCGCCGTTATTTCTCATTTTGATAGGAATGAGCCGCTGTTCCCTGGATCTCTGGGGCAGCGCTTCTGAAATTGCTTTCTGCAAGCAATGCACGGGGTATCTCTTGGCGGGCTTACAAAACTCTTGTTGCCTTCTTGCTCTGTAGGTTCCTTATGGAAAGGGCCTATGGGCTGACCCCGAGGTGTGTTCTGGCCCCCAAATCGAGTGTAGCCCCTACAGAGCAACAGCACTTATTCACCTAGATGCCTCAGCATCTCCGAGACATATTTGGATTCTCTTCAAAAAAGAAAGCGATCCTTCCGCCATCAGGTGGTATAAAGATGGGGCGGGGCTTTTTGTGAGTCCTTCCGATCTCACATTCTACGAGCAGCTCAGACCGAAAATAAATCCATTTAACGTCTGTGGGTGCGCGCGAAGGCGCGCAAAGCCGCAGGGTTTCGCCGTTGGTGAAACAGGTTTACACACCGAAATCAAAAGGAACTGATGGGAGGAGCCCTTTGCTGTGTTCCACGACAATAAATGGTCACACGATGCAGGGCGGTCAACTAGAATCCCCGAAACCTTTTGATTCTTTCTCAAAAAGTGCTTAGAGTTTGGAAAGAAAATCAGTTTCCAAGGCTCTCTATGTCTGTCCTCTTTTCATCTTTCTCTGCATCTGTAAAATACAGATTTTCATTTCGGGGGAGGGAAGGAGGCCACATGTAAACAAAGGCCATATAAACGAACAGGCGCCTAGTAATTGAGGAGGAGGATGCTCAGTGTCATACGGTTTTCCTTAAAACGAAGTGTAAAGACGTTTACGGGGATTTTTGTGAGTGTGTGTTTGAGGTCGGAGAGTCGGGGAGTCGTCGAGTCGTCCTGCCCTTCTGAAGTCTTCCCGGTATACCTAACACTAAGGAGGGGGGTGGGAGTTCGGTTGTTAAGGAGGAAAGGGGAGTCTTTTCCTCCCAAAACGTGGCAGTATTGGGATGAGGCAACTGAAGTACAAACCCAACGTCTCAGGCAATGCAATAGGAAAAATAAAACAATTATGCAAAATTGAAAAGGAGTGGGGAGAGGAGAAAGATGCTGTGAAGTTTCCATGGAGGTATATATTGAAATAGAAAGTAGCCAGCCCTAAACACAACGCAAATCTGCATACAATGTAATGTACAAAGTATGAATGTGTCACATTTTGGCTCCTCAAAGTAACGCATCAGGGTTTGCTTCATAAAAGCAGCTGCTAAACCAACCACTGACCCCATTTTCAGACACAGGGAGGATGTCCTCAGAAGGAAAGACAATTCTAGACTTGAAAAGAAACGTTTTTGCCATATGAAACGGAATAGCTGGGATTTGGGTGGGTTTTTTTCCCGCTATGACTTGAAGAAAAAACAGCTTTCCTCTTGCTATGGTGAATTCATCCTGTAAAAGTGAATGGAAATGGGTGTCCTAAAGAAGGTGGAGGGGGGAAGTGGCCTGTGAAAACATGTTCTTGTTTATGGAGGGGAGGTACACGAGTGTGAAAAATCAAGAGTAAAAAATTGTGGAGGGAGGTCAAAATGGAGAGCTTACTTCTTTTTTCCATTTGTGTGTCTTTAGAAAAAGTACAAATGGTTTCATTATTGGGGCGTGGGGAACTTGAACAAATGTAATCTGATACAAACTAAAGAAAAAGTTCAGGCGGATGGAATATTTTCTTTAGAAGAGGTCCTAAAAAGCCCCAGAGTAGAGACCACAGATTCACTGATGAGAGACACAAGGAGCTGCCTGATTGGCCGCATTCTTCAGCACTTGGGGAAACCCCAAGATCTGTTTAAAAGCTCCACCCTCCCCGCCAATATGTTTTTGTAGAGAAGTGAATGAGTCTGGACACTGGCTTTTACTCCCTCCCGGGGGCAGATTAGCAAATGTTCTGAAATTTCTAGTAAGTTGCTCAGCGCACTAAGAAGTTAAGCAATTTGCCCGAGGTTTCATAGTCAGTAGGTCAGAGGCCAAATTTGGACCTAAGTCTTGTTGATTGTAAGACCGGGTCTCTAGCCAGGGCACTTTGCTGTTGCTCTCTCCCTGGGGTTGCAGGTGATTAAATGGAGCCACCTCAGGTAAATTAACCCCCTTGTATCCACAGCACTTAGCACAGCGCCTGCCAGGCTCATAGTAAATTTAATAAACGCTTGTGGGCTGACTGACCTTCCCTCCTCACATCGTTGAATAGAGGAAATGCTTTTCCCCTTTGTGTCTCCTTACAGATGGCTCTCCCTGGGTCCATAATTGAGATGGTGGAGATGGGCTTGAGGTTGTACTGTATAAATTTGCACTTGTGATCTGTTGCCCTGTCAGTCTGTGACAGACCTTCCGGAGCTCCTGCTGTGTAGAGACTATTGTAGTAGGAAGGAGAGGGAAAGGCAAGTTACGAGTAAAAGGTATGGGCTGTGGCACTCCTCCCCTCCCCCCAAGGAACCATATAAATGTCCTTCAAACATTTGGGAGGGTCTTAGGTGGGGAGGAGGGGTATGATCCTTGATTCTCATTCTCTCTCTCTCTCTCTCTCTCTCTCTCTCTCTCTCTCTCTCTCTCCCTTCCTCCCTTTTTCCGTCTCCCTCCCCACCCTTGGAGGCAGAGAATTCTTCTAATTCTTTTAAAGTCCAACATCAGGTAGGGTGCTCTGCAATCAATAATAATTCATGGGCCTTATGATCCTCATTATCATAGTCAGAAACATTTTCAGCATTTATTCTGTAACTGCAATGTATGACAAGTCTTGGGGAGATACCTCAAATTGATTAAATCGAATACTCTGCCTCTATGAGGCTTGTTTTTATTTTTCTTTTTTTTTTGGGGGGGGGAATCTGTATTAAATGACCTGCCCAAAGTAACATGACTAGTAAGTATCTGAGGTCAAATTTGAATTCAGATCCTTCTGAGCGCAGGGCTGGTACTCTGTCCACTTCTCCATCTAGCTGCCCCCAGCTTGCTTTCTAATGAGAGAAATATGGAGTGCTTAAAGCATCTATGATTGACTCAGTGTTGGGTACTCCATCTGCTACCAAGAAAGATAAATTGTCTTTAGGAAGTAACCTGAAGTGAATAAATGTTAAATTACTTGCCCAAGGTCACAACTCTAAGTGACGGACGTGGTAAGCACTCAGTCCACATTTCCCAGTTTGCTTCCAGTTGAGAGCAATAGGGCACAATATTTGTTGGCTGAATTTGTGATTCTCCATCACTCAGATGATTTCTTATGTAAATGCCCTCTTTCATGTAATACCAGTCTGCTGTGTATCATGTTTCTGTATTATTGCCATAGCTGATATAGGGATACAGTCCGTACCTATAAATTCAATGGTTCAGGGAACTACCACTACAAATGCCAGTCAGAACCTGAGTCTCCACAAGCTTTGAGAGTTGCCTAGAAAGCTGAGAGCTTGTGTCTTGCCCAGGTCCTGTCAGGGGCAGGACTTGAACCCAGATCTTCCTGGCTTTGAGGCAAGCAGTCTATCCGTACCATGTGACTTCTCAGATAACAGTACCTTGCATTTATGTAGCACTTTGAGATTTTAAAAATATCACCTTCTCAACAACCCTGTGACATAGGTAGTAGCTAGTGGTCTGAATTTGAACCCATATCTCCTGATTCTAGGTCAACTGTTCCTCCTACTACACCACATCTCTTTATGCTTCTAAGGAATCTATTGACTAAAACTTGTAAATACCTGCTGTGCAAAGTGTTAAGCTAGGCATGGGGATGGGGGTTGACTAGGGGATGTGGAGATACAGATATGTATAAGAATTGGCACCTCTGAAGGATTTTTTAGTTAGCCCAGAGGAATGATCATTGTAGATAAGAGAAGAGTTAACAGCAGAAGACATGGGTAATTCACATTTTCCTTGATACTTACAAATTAATTGTCCTGACACAATATCCCGAGACACAGAAATTAAAATGCCTTTCTTATTTATCCACAACTGCTCCAGTTATGTGGACTATAAACTCCTTGAAGGCAGACACAATTTTTCATTTTGTCTTCACGTCTTTAGCACATAATGCTCTGTTTTACTTGGAGTAGGCACTTAAGAAATGCTTGTTGGCTTTGGTGCCAATTAAATAACTCTCGTTTGGTTTGGTCAGTTCTTGGACAGAGAGAACATCTGTATAAATTAATAAAATAGAAGGGGGAGAGCTTGAGATGGAGAAGAAAAATTTAAATGGTCCCATTCCCTAAGCCTCCCCAGCTGGATTCCTGCCCCCTTCCCACAACCTGTGAACAAGTAGAAGCAAGAGAAGAGGAAAAGGGGGGATGTGTATCGCATTATTTGCACCCCTCTGTAAGTTGATGCAAAGTTCCAAGCCAATCATCTCTCTGACTGTCTCACCACACATGGTTGCCTCTGACCTCAAAAGTCCTGTAAGCACTCAATGTATGTTCTGTCCCATTCAGCTGGACGTGCTCCCTTTTATTTTCTGTTCTTAGATCCCAACAGAGTACACATAGTAAGTGCTAAATATATGTTTATTAAACTGATAATCTTCAGCTCATTTCTATACAATCTCAAAGCCAGAAGGGCCATTAAGATCATCTGGCCCAACCTTCCTCCCCTACTTCCATTTTATAGATGATAAAACTGAACTTCAGAGAGCTTATATGAGGTTCAGGTTCCTGGGGCTATTAAGTACAGAGTTAGAATTTGAATACAGATCTTGTGCCCTTTCCACCTTTAACCTGGGAGCCTTCAGTGTTCATTGATCTGCAAATGAGGGCATATGTAATAGTTTATTCCTGCCTGATTTCATTTGCCCAAAAAGGCTGAAGTAAAAAAAACAAACAAAAAACCAGCTTCAGCACCCCGTGGGCTATTCTTTAAGGTGGGGTGGGTGGGAAGAAGAGGGTGGGAAGAATTTGAGTCTCCCATCCAAGATGACTCTTCTACTACTAGATTGCTCAATTATAGTCAGTGTATGTGCAGTGACTATAATTCATATTCAAATTCAAAGTGGGATTGTTATGTTTGATAGGTTTGTTCCTCACACAGAAAAGCCTTTTCTAAGAACCACAAATTATATTCCTAATTCCAGTCATTGTTCACCATTGCAAATGCCTACGAGAGCTTGCTGAGAGAGTGTGCAAATATCACTGTGGTTAGAAAATACAAACCACCTGCCATGATACCAGTGCATAAGGAGGTCAGCCTGTCAGTCCACAAACTTTTAT
The DNA here is from genome assembly GCA_028646515.1 of Pseudochirops corinnae. Lineage (NCBI taxonomy): Eukaryota > Metazoa > Chordata > Mammalia > Diprotodontia > Pseudocheiridae > Pseudochirops > Pseudochirops corinnae. Next base: position 31,035 of record JAQQSV010000500.1, read on the forward strand.
TAAGGGCCAAGGTGTGCCTAGTGTTAAGTGCTGGGGATACAGAGAAAAGTAAAAGACAGTTTTTGTTCTCAAGGGGTTTATAGTCTGATGTGTAGAGTATGGCATTAAAATGCACTCACATTACCTCCATCATAGAATTTTTGAACTAGAAGGAAGATTTTCTGTTCCCAAACCTCCATTTTATAGCCTAAGAACAGAGAGCCATAGAGGTTAAATAGGATTGGAGCCAGGACTAAAACTCATTTCTCCTGGCTCTCAGGCCAGTGCCTGATTGGCAATAAAGTTTTTAAAGGCTTTGTACTCATACAAGAGATAAACTACAGAAACTGGGACCATTCCTTTTAATTATTGCATTTTTCTGAGCATGAAGCTACTCTCAATAATCCTTATCTGTGGGTATATGCACCAGAATACTTGACCTCAGTTCTTGATGCTTTATTTTCCCAGGTCCAAGTGTTTCACAAATTTGCATAGTTTACATCCATGCCGAGTTTGGACCATTCTGCTGTTTTCTTTCGCTTGTAGACCCACTTATTCAAGCAGTTCCAAGAATGAGTACTAGAAGAGGGTGGATACTGATACTGCCAATCCTCACCTCTTCCTAACTTCCCTCCAGTCCCATGGACTCATAACCTAAGAGTCATCTTCTCCTCTTACCTCTCATCCCCGCCTCCCCAATCCAGTTGGTTACCCAATCCTGTCATTTCTGCCTTCGTAACTTTTCTTGTGTTTGCCTGTTTCTCTCTTTGGATACTGCTGAGACCTTGGTCCAGACCCTCATCACATTATGCTTGGACTATTACAGTGGTCTTATGGTTCCTGCCTTGGGTCCCTTCCCACTCCAGTACATCCTTCACTCAGCTGCCAAACTGATCTTAAAGTATAGAGGTCTGGCCTTGTCATCTACCCGACCCCCATTTAATCAATTCCAGTGGCTTCCTCTGACTTCAAAGATAAAATATGGTATCCTTTATCTCCACTTGAGAGCAGGGACTGTTGTTGGTTCCCATTTCTTTGTATCCCCAGCACTTGGCATAGTAGTCATGCCATAGTATATACATAACTGATGCAAGTTGACGGACTCTGTTTGACTTTTAAAACGCTTCTTAACCTGGACTTTTCTCATCTTTTCAGTCTTCTTACACCTTACTGTGCTCCAGATATTTGATCTTTTGACATGAGCTTCTTTTCTGTTCCTTAAAATAGATACTCCATCTCCTGGCAGTTCCACTGACTGTCCCACATGCCTGGAACACTCTCCCTCCTCTTCTCTGCCTCCTGGACTCCCTGGCTTCTTTCAGATTTCAGCTAAAGGCCCACCTTCTGGAAGAAGCCTTTTTCATGCCTCCTTAACCTTAATGCCTTCTCTCTGATGACTGTCTCCAATTTGTACTGTATTAATCTTGTTTGTACATAGCTGTTTGCATGCTGTCTCCCCCATTAGATTGTCAGGTCCTTTAGACACAAAAGACATGTAAAATTATTATATATGTGCTTTTATTTGTTAGTTTTTTCTCTGGATAGTTAATTTGAGTATTTATAATAGTCAAAATGATTTATTCACTCAAAATCCTTCTTAAAACAACACTGCTGTTTTTGTATACAATGTTCTCTTGAGAGCAGGGACTTTTTTTTCATTTCTTTGTATTCCCAGCCTTTAGCACAGTTCATGGCACAAAATAGTCACTTAGTACATCTTCTTGCTTGGGTTTGCTGTCTATTCAACCTTAATTGCCTTGAAATATAAAATGAACCACACTAGCAAACTCCCCTATGTAGATTGTGTGGCCCCTTAAGAGACACCAGTGGATTAGTACTGGAATCACCTGCTGAGCAATTATGGCCACCGGTCCCCCTTTTCTTAAGCAAACTACCAAGATGCCAGGATGGATGGACATGCCAAGTTATTAGAGGGAAGTTTCTGGAAAGGGAAGTGCCTCAGAAACTTACCTGAAAGTCCTAGCATTAATCTCAAATCCCAACTGGCATTTCCAGGTTGCATTTAAAGGTTGCTGGGAGCATTTAAAAGTTCCTAATTCTGGGAACTATCAACATGAGAGCCCACAGAACAGAAAAATTTCTTTCTGGTGTCTTTACTCCAGGAAAGAAAATAACCATTAGCTCATGTTATGAGGATAGTTTGAGTAGTTGTAAAGGAAGTAATTTTTGTTGTTGTTTGGGCATGTTAATTACCGAGGAACTGGCTCATGGCTTTTTGCTGGTTTTTGAGAAGATCCATAGGCTGACTAGGTCTTTGCTGAAGAGGCTAAAGTGGTGCCCTTGATGAAGCTGTTGTTTAAGTCTAGGCTAGAGAACCATAGAATTTGGGGTGGGAATGGGTTGGGCCTGAATGTACTTCTTGGCGTCGCTCCTCTCGCTTCCTCTTTGAAGGCTTGGGGAAATCCCTTCCCACTATTGTATGATATTAGGGGACAACATGTTATAGTCTGAGAGTCCTGGTCTCTGTCCCCTTGTCAGGTAGGGCTCCTGCTAGCCACTTGCAGAGACATCTGGGAACCAAGTACAGACGACTTCTGTTTTGACTCTTCATTTTCTCACATTTTTTTTTCTCCTTTTAAAAGTTGCCTGTCTTCTATCTCTCTTTCTTATTTTTGTGTCTTTCCCCCCCCCATTCTGTTCCTTTTCAACCTAATTTTAAAGTGAAAACACATGGCTGCAACCCTGCCCCTCTCCATTTACTCAGCTGCACCTACTTATTCAATTTTAACTAGAGGACCAGTTTACAAACTTTCAAAAATAAATCCAGGGCCAGTGTAGAGAACTATATAAACAAAGGTCTGATTTCATTTTTACTTGTTTCATAAAGTTTGGGTTTTCCTCCCCCCACTCTCTTTCACAAATGATCTTCCTACTATTTAAAAGACCTGTCCTTTCCCCTCCTCCCCTTTTCTAGAAGTTTCCCCTTGACTTCTAAGGCAGTGACAAAATTAATAGGCCTTAGGAAGAAATGGAGAGTTTAAAATTGATGGCTTCTGGCAAACTGTCAACTGATATTAGTGATATCATTCAACAGAGTGTCAATTTGAGAAGCTTCAGCACAGGGCATTAGAATGTTAGAAACCTGATTAGAGGATTAAATGAGTTCTACTTTATCTCTCAGCAAAGGACTTGTAAAACTAGTTCACTTGACTGGCTAATCCTTGCTAACTTTTGGAACAGGAAGGGGTCTGTGGGGTCCTTTAGAAAAAAAAACTGCCTAGGGATGGAGAAAGTCATTTCCGGCTAGTTTAGCTACCCACATTTCAGTTCAAGAGAACCAGGAGAGGAAAATTAACCTCTTATGTATCATAAAGGAAATAGTCAAGTGAAAACTTTGAGAAATGAGACAACTGTTCTATCCTAAAATGACAAGGATCATCAGGATTCCTGTCTTACTTTTCTCCTTTAGGAATAGGACTGTGATTTTTATTTCTGTAAGAAACTCTACCAATGTAGAGTTTACAAAACTCTACCTTTTCTACAATTTATAATCTTAGAGAGTGACCTGGGGGCACTGAGAGGTTAAGGGACTGCCAGGGTGTATCAGAGTGGGAACTTGGACCCAAGGCTTCTCAAACCCAAGGTGGGTCCTTTATTCATTATAATGTACTGCTTCTTTTTTGGTCCTGACAAATAAGGCCATTTTGATTAGATAGCAAACATTTTCCTGGATTGTATCTCCAGACTAAGAGCTCTGAGAGAGAGTCTTCCTTAACATGGACAAATAGTCTGCCTTTGATTTATTTGATGAGGAGGAGGAGGAGGAGGAGGAGGAGGATGGTGATGGTAGTATCTAAAATTTATGTAACACTTTAAGGTTTACAAAGCACATTACAAATACCTCATTTTGTCCTCACAAAAACCCTGGGACATAGGTGTTACTGTAATTCCCATTTTACCTGATGACGGAACTGAGGTAAATAGCTTATATGACTTGCCTTAGGTCACATAGCCACTAAGTGTCTTGAGTGTAAATGTGAACTTGGATCTTTCTGACTTCAGGTCCAGGACTCTATTCAACGCGTAATCTTAGCTGACCGACTTGATGTTCATGAATATGCTGAAGATATAATTCCTACTGTTCATGATTGTACATCCAACTATTTTCCAAGTATGGATAAATAATTGTGAGCTTATGCTCACCTTTTGAGTGTATTCCTTTTTTTTATCCAACAGATTTGACCTTTTTCTGCCCAGGCAAAGGGAAAAAGCAATATTATTTTCAATCCTGAGGTTTTTCTTTCCTCCTCTTATCACTCCACATTTTGAATCATTTGTGATCCTTCATTTAGGTGTTTTTTTTTTCTTTTTTAATAACCTGTCCTGCTCAAAATTTTCATAGTAGCCCATTGTGTATAGGATAAATTCTAAACTCCCAGATGAGAAAACAAGTGTAGGGAGGGGAAAAAAAATCTAAGTACAACAAAAGGTTTTTTGGTTTTATTGTTTTTTAAGCTCTGTTAGGGAAAAGAAATTAAAAGGGGAATAAAAATCAAGAATCATTAAGGATGATTGGGAAATTGAGAAAAAGTAGAACTTCTCAACTCAGACTTTGCTCTTGTTTTCTCCACCTATAGAATGTTCTTTATGCTGGAGTACTGAGATAGTAAGAGGGCACCAGTCTGCCTTTAATGAATTCTAATTACCGTGTCCAGATGACTGACATCTCAGGATACTGTGATAACTTGTGGATCTGACTGTTGAACCATGGTCAATGATCTTTGAAAAATTTAGGAAGATAGAATAGCAAATATTCTGAAGAGAGACATTTAATCTTCAAGTTATGAGCCTGCGAGTTTTACTTTGCTTCTTGGCCAATTCTGGAATGTAATATTAAAAGGATGGTTACTGAACATTTAGAAAAAGAAGCAGGAAACATAAAACTAGTATGGTTTCAGAAAGAATAGGTCATGTCAGACTCAGGTTACTTCCTGTTCTCAGAGAGGAAGCTAGGTGGTGCCGTAGATAGAGTGCTTGTCCTGGAGTCAGGAAGCGCTGAATTTAAATCCAGCTATTAGTTATGTGACCCTGGAAAAGTCATTTAACTGCCCCTTGCCTCAGTTTCCACATCTGTAAAATGGGGATGATAATAGCACCTACTTCCCCAGGGTTGTTGTGAGGATCAAATTAGGTAATATTTGTAAAGTGCTCTGTAGTCCTTAAAGCTCTGTATAAAGGCTATTTATTATTAGCTATTATACAATGAGGAGATTGCTCATAAGGGAAATGCCATAGACATAGCTTAGCTAGATTTTAAACAAAAAAAAAATTTTAAAGCCTTTTTTTGCCATCCTTTCAGACCAGATGGAAAGATTCAGTGGACTTGATAATAGTGCAGTTAAGTAGTTTCAGATTTGGTAGAATGATTATTTCCCCGAGTACCTATCAATAGTTTGGTATAAACCTGGAAAATAAAGCATTTATTAAGCACTCATTTATGTTTATGGTCCTAATCCCTGGGGATCCAAATACAAGCAAGCAAGACAGTCCCCGCGCTCAAGGAGCTTAGAGTCCAATGGGGGAAGACGACAGTGGAGAGGTAGAAATATGGGGTAAGGAGAGGTGGCAGGATTGGAGATCACATGGAAGTACAGTGAAGATTTGGAATGAGCAAAAGAAGACCAAAACAAGTTAAAGACAAAGCTGGCCTCTCAGCTTCAGAAGCAGAGTCTTGTTTTCTGGTGGAGAGGAAATGATGGCCCCAGGGAAATACAGTATGTGGTCATTGTTGTCTTCCTAGTTATCTAAGAGGGCCGGTGATGTCATGATGATAATGTCCAGGTAATATGTGTTCCATTGTGGCTGATCAGGCCAGTGTAATTTCAGGTACCTGCCACAGGTCAGGTACCAGAAGTCCCTTAGAACTTTTGGGATGGAGAGGTCTCTGGATTTGTGCAGCTCATGTTTACTTTGTGTTCCTGCAATTCTCCTTTGTTCATAGAACACAGTGCCATCTTTGATGTGGGCTCACCATGCTGGGTGGTCCTCTGCAAGCATCTCTCATGTCTCACAGTTTGTACTGAAATTCTTCAGAGAAACCTTCCGTGTCCTTCTGACCTCCACATGAGCCCTTGTCTTATGCAAGTTCTCCATAAAATAGTCTTACATAAGTTTGCATTTGGCATATCGGCTATGTGTCCCCCCCCTACCGTCTCCCATTGGCATTCAGCTCTAGAGAGGACATCAGTGTCTGGTGCCTTATCTTGCCAAGTGACCTTCATAATCTTTCCAAGACAATTCAGATGGAAGTGATCCTGATAGATTGTCCACATTTCAGGCATACAACAGTGTAGTCAGCACAATGGCTTCAGTTTGCCATGTAGCCTAATACCTCTTCTCTCCCACACTTTTTTTCAGAGCCTCGCAAAGGCTGAGCTAGTTCTGGCAATACATGCATCATTGTCATCATATGTGGATGTCCCTAGAAGTATGCTACCAAGGTAAGTGAACTTTTCCATAGCATTAAAAATTTCTCCATTTGCTGTGACCAATGGTTCTGTGTATGGAGGCTGGTGGAGGACCTCTGTTTTCTCAGTGTTGATTTGTCAGACCAGAGTTAGCACAAGTGGTAGAGAATAGATCCATACTCTGCTACATCTCAGCCTCAGAGGCTGCATTGAGTGCACAATCATCTGCAAACAAAAAGTTGTCCACCAACTTTCCCTCCACTTTTCATTTTTCTTGTAGCCGTTCCATCATGGGCCATCACCAGTTGTTGACTTTTGTAGTCAACACTTTTTTTTTACTGTTACAACAGTAGTAAACAACTACTTTTGTAGTCTTGCCACTAAACTAGGATGACTCTGGAAGAGAATCTATGACTTTGCTCAACTCTGCCTCACTTAAATCTAAGTTGCAGGCCGTTATTTTACTATTTAACCATCTTACTGTGTTTTACCTGCCTTGAAGTCCTATACTGATGGGCAAGTGATGAAGCAGCAGGTGTGGATAGTCTGGTAGCCACAACCCTGCATAGATATCCCAGGGTGCTGCTCCCCTCCTACTAGAAGGAAGGAGCTAAAAAATTGTCTGCATCACCCAGCCCTGGCCTGCCTCCCACAGCATGCAAGGATCCCACTCTATAGTTGAAACACAAAAAAAAGTACAAAAATTCCACTTACCATTGGCACATGGAACGTGTGGGCTCATGGACAATGCAAAATCCAGCAGACCTGCAATAAACAGCTCATTTCCAGCGAATTCATCAGGGGAGTAGAGATAGTACAGATGGGATAGATGGAATATCCAGGAAATGTGAGTGGAGATCTTTTTTTTGGTGTATTTGGTCTTGTTATTCAACACTTTTATCAATGGTTTGGATAAAAGGATGTGTTGGAGTTAATTGTAACATACTTTCCTTTGTTTGGGTTTGATTTTAGTAGAAAATGAGGAATTAGCAAGTCATTAAACACTTAACAGAGGGAGGCTTACCTTGCCCTTACATAGCAAGGATATGTAATAGGGACACAGTGGAATTTAGGTTCTTAGGTCCCATCTAAGAGACCTCATGAAGGATCTAATGAAGGATGGGGCAAGTTGAGTAGCCTCAGGAGCCCATGAAGTTTTAGAGACCCAGACCGCACATAACCAGGACTTTATATGCCTTGTGGTGACCAGGAAGCTGTGTCAGAGAAACTGGAGTCAATTAACCCTATGGTTTGTCCACTTTTAGAGAAAATTAATCTCTGTTAGAGGAAGGGCCTGAGCCTGCCTCCTGGGGGTAGAGTTGATCAAGAGAAGCCTGGGCCAATTAGATCCCTGGCCAGCTTTGTCTCCTAAATTTAGGGAAAACTAATCTCTAAGAATTAAGAAAGGAGGAGGGACCTAGGTCTGTCCATTTGTGTGGAGAGCAAAGATTGCTGCATCAGGAAAACAGTGGGAAATATTAGTCCTGTGACTACATGGAAGTCATACTTACCACATATGTAGGTGCCACAAAACTAGGAGGGAAAGCTAATATACTGAGTGATAAAGATAGGAACCTAGAGAATTTTGACAGGATGGAATACTGGGCTGATTCTAAGAAGCTGATTTTTTTTTTTAAACGACCTATGGTTTCATTGCTTTAGGGATCTTCTGGGAAGGAAGTACAGATCTACTATAGCTAGAGAATTTATAGTCTTACAGAAGAATTGCCTGGAGGCACCAGGAGTTTAAGTGACTTGGCCAGGGTCACTCTGCCAGGCTGTGTAGGAGGCAGGACCCAGACTCCCTCAGTATTCCTGACTCAAAAACCAACCTCTCCTTTTTCTTCTCTGTCTCTCACTCACTCATCTCTTTTTCTTTGACTTCCATTATTAGCACTGATAGTCTATGCCGTTCACTTTGGCATTTTACTTTAGGCAAGAGAACAGGAAGGTCAAAGATCCGTTGGGTTATGTGTGTGTGTATAGACATATGCATAGACATGTATGCATATGTGCATACATTGTATATACTGTATGTATTTAGTGTTAGAAAGGACCTTAAAGGTCATTTAGTTCAACTTCCTCATTTCAAAGATGAGGAAACTGGGGTGAGAGAGTTTAAATATCGTGCCTAAGGTGACAAGAGGCCAGTGACAGAGGCAGGATGTGAAGCCTGGCTTTCTGATACTAAACTCAACGTGACTTGGAGGATGGTAGTGCCATGAATAGACCATGGGCAAGTTAGGGAGAGAATTCAGTTTTTTTCTGTTGTTTTGTTTTTAGGGAACAATGAATAACATTTCAATGGGGCAATTTCCTCACAACATTGTTTGAGGGGTTAGGCAGCACAAGTTTTATCTTGTTTTTTTTTGAGGAGGAGGGAAGGTAGGGCAGTTGGGGTTAAGTGACTTGCCCAAGGTCACACCGCTAGTTGGGTTTTTTTGGTGTTAAGTGTCTGAGGTTGCATTTGAACTCAGGTCCTCCTGACTCCAGGGCCGGTGCTCTATTCACTGTGCCACCTAGCTGCCCCACAAGTTTTATCTTCATTTTATAGATGAGGAAGCTAAAGCTCAAAGAATTTAAATGTTATGTGACACAGGTGAAGAGAATTGTTTCAGCATCAGAGATACTGAATTTGAGGAGCTGCTAGTAGGACATTCAGGTAAAGACAGCAGACCCTGAAATATGGGACTAAATGTTGGGAAATCTGCGGATAGAGACAATGATTTGAAAGTGATGGACTGTGGAGGGGAATGTGGAATGAGACGGTTCTCCATTATTGAAAGGGAAAGAGCCTTCAATGATGCTATAATGCCGAGGTGGTTTTATAGGCAAAGCAATATAAACTGTAGTGAGAAAAGCTTTGGGTTCAGAATGTTAGGACCCGAGTTTGAATCTTGGCTCTTCTGTTAGACTACTTAACACTGTGTGTCCCCTATAGTACTTTTTTGGGCCGGCCTTCTTCTCGTCTGTAATCTCTGTCTCTTTGTAATCTCGTTAACTTCTGTGAGTTAAATGATCGTCTCTATGTATGACTCCCAGATCTGTATATTTAGTCTTAGTCTCTCTCTTGAGTCAAGTGCCACACCACCAACTTCTTGGTGGTGAAGACCTCTCAACCAGATGCCCTGTAGATGTCTTGAACACAAAGAAAAGAAAGCTCCTTCCACCCCCACCTCAAACCAACTCTTCTTTCAAGCTTCTCTATCTATTGATGGTACCACTATCATTCTAGTCGACTAAATTTGTAACCTAGGAGAAGCAGTTAACATTTCCTTCTCCTTTGCCTCTTCCTATCTAATTCATTGATAAATCTTGTTATTTCTATCTCCATAATGTCTCTAGCATCCTTTTCCTTTACTCTACTTAGACTCTCTTTACTTCTCCCCTAGATGATTATTGTGTCAAGGTGCTAATCAGTCTTTCTGGATCCAGTCTTTCCATTCATCCTTGACACCATGGCCAAAATATTTTTTCCTAAAATAGGAATTATTAGTCAATTTCTACATCTGTGATCCTATAGTTTAGACTTCCTATAAAGCAGTGGTTCTCAACCTTCCTAATGCCGCGACCCTTTAATACTCATGTGTGGGCGTATCTGCATGTCAGCGGACCTGCCTGAAGATGGATAGAGGAGCGGTGTCTCAGTTCCTAAGACCATTGGAAAAAAAAATCCAATGGTCTTAGGCGACCCCTGTGTGGTGTCATGACCCACAGGTTGAGAACCGCTACAAAAGTAAAGATACTTTGCGGGCTTCTGCCCAAGCAATCCTCTTCCCATCAGACCTGTACTGTCTAATAACTTCTTGGCTTTGTTCTCCAAGTAGGATGCTTGACAGGAAGTATGTGGCTTATCTTCTTCTTTCTCTAAGAAGCATGCTGAGTCAAGAAATCCATTGACTAAAAATTCTTAACCTTTGTGACATGGACCTGATCAGCAACCTGATGGAGTCTACAGACACAGAATAATATATAGGAGGACTAAGGAAACCGATTATATTGAAATATATTTCATGGGCCATCCAAAATCTTTTCACAGATGCCTTGGGCTCTGGGGACTGACATCCATGAACTCTACAACTCAAGGTGTGCTCCATCCATGGGCTTCCACAAGTAATCTCTCAGTGGCCCTGGACACTACAAGCTCTTGAAGTGGGGGAAGTCAACTTTCAGGTCTGGACTCTGATCTATGCTCAGAAAAATATTGTAAAATTAGAAGGCAGCCAAGAACCTAAAGTCTAGGAACGCTTTTCTTAGGCAAGCACATGTGGCTTGCCTTCTGTTGTTTGTCACCATTAACTAAAGCAAAGGGAGAGGGGGATGATACTATCTATGGGCACAGGTTTTCCTCTTCCCAGAATAGTGATCCATGCCAAGGTATTCCAGTCTGTCTTTGGAAAAGGGAGAAAAGAGATGGAAAGATGATGAAACGTGAGAATTTGTCAGCCAATCTTCAGGAAGTTCTTAAGTGTATTTGTAAAAACTTATGGAGAAGGCTATCATCTTATAAAATGAGAAGCAATTGAAGACAAAAATAAGTTTAAAGAAAGTTTGAGCATACGAAAAAAAAAACCATTTAAGGAGGAAAAAAAAAAATTGGCTATAAATCCAGCTAAGCAAAATCGTCCCAAAGGCATTTAAGGATGACACCAGGAAGACCTGGGCTCAAAATTGAATAGGGAGAGGGGGCTGGGTGAGATAGCAAATCAGAGCTTGAGACTCACTTTAATCTATCTCCAGTTGTTCCCTGAAACAAAATCCATCCTGTTAATATCAGTATTGTGTTTTACAAATAGTACCTTGAACCCAGTAGATCCTTAATAATTTATTGAATAGAATATAATATTATTAATGACTTGAGCTTGAGCAGAACCAAGGAGATGTGTTTGACTGGAAAGGGAGATGGACTATTCATAGAGGAAGATTGAAAGGTAATGGATAGAAAACTTGAGTATTGCACTGGTCTCCATAGACTGTTAGAACAATGAAGCCTTGGGATTGGGGGGAAATCTTTCACGAAAGATTTAAGAAACAGCATGAAGCAGAATATATAGAACGTGTGTGTATGTATATTGTAGTGCCAATGTAATATTTACAATGCCCATGATTATAATAAAGACTGTGAGTATAAATATTGCATGACATTTGATCCCAAAATATACCAGATTCTCCAGGTAGAGGACAGAACTGAAGCATTTATTTAGACACCAGAAAGCCACATTGCAAAACCAGTAAGCTGATTCCATCACAGTACCAAAGACATTGAGAGGCCATAATAACACTGAGAGCCACAGCATCCTTCAGCCTTCCCACAAACCAATACAAGATCACTATTTACTCACAAACTTCTCTATCTCCTTGCCTGAGTGTCCTTTCTCCTTCACCATCTTGCTGGCTCTGATTCTCAGCTTCCTGTGGGCTCTGCTTCCCTTCAGCAAACTCCTCCCACCACAGGCTCCATGTGACCACGTTCAGCCTATCAGGGGGCAGAGTTTACTTTCAAAGCAGGAGAGGTCTTCACACTCCCCCCAGGTCTCTTAAAGGGCAGGGAAGATCTTCAAATTCCCATTCCCATTTCGTACAAACACACACACACACACACCTGTGTATCTATTTATCCATTTACAGAAGGGAAATAAGGCCAGTAAGTAGATGGAATATTCTCAGTGAAGTACTCACATGCTGAGGGAGGACAGTAACTCACATTTATGCAGGATGCTAAGATTCATATAGGACTTCCTTTTAAAGCTATCTGTGAGGTAGTTAGCTCGTCTATTAGTATTTTTTATCAAGCAGAAAATCATTAGTGTTACCCTGTGTAGAATGTTCTTTTTTTTCCCCCTCTTTCCTGCCTCTTAGAACTCACGGCTTCATTCAAGACTTAACCCAAATGCCACCTTTTTCTGTTTTATTTTTAACATTAAAAATTCTTTGAGTTCCCAAATGCCACCTTCTGCAGGAGGCATTTCCTGCCCCCCTTGTCCTGCCCCCACCCAGTAGCAGCTAGTGCCTTCTTTCCTCACCAAGGAAAGCCGCTACTCTATGAATCTTATATGTACCTATTTATTTAAATGTTATCTTCTTCATTAGACTACAAGATCCCTGAAGGCAGGGACTGTTTTTGCTTTTTCTTTGCATGCCCTGGGCTTACTTAATACAGTGCCTGGCACTTAATAAGTGTTTGTTGATTGGTTGATGATGATTTAATCACTTTTCTTTTTGTCTGGTCCTAAAGCAAATCCTCCCTTCCTAAATCCTTCCTTTTATCCTCCTTTATAATGATTTCAAAGTCCCTGAGTAAGTTCTTTATTCTCCGCCTTCCCAAATCCTCTTAATCTGGTTTCTGTTTAATCTATTAGAAATGTTTTTATTAATTGTAATATGAAAATTCCATAATACTTATTATCTACTCAAAAGCTTTGAGCAGCTCTTCTAGACCCTTCCTTGCTCTAGGATTTTTCATCTTCTCATTCTGCCTGTGTAGGAAAAGACCAGGAACCAGATCATGGGGACAAGAGAGGCAGGAAGTCTCTCCCTTCTTTTCTGGAGGGCTTGATTCTGTGATTCTAGTTAGTTTTTGTTGGTCCTTGAAACTCTAGGTAAATCATTCTTCTCCAGTTGAAATCCTAGTCAAGCTACCAATTTTCAAAAACATGCTGGATATTTAAAGGTTATAATAATCTCCTTCTGGACTTTTAAAATATGCAGGTATGTTATATTTGTGTATATATACATATATATACATATATATGTGTTGCGTTTCCACACATATGCATAATATAGGATATAGAATATAAACAAATAAAACATATAATAAAATTAAGACTATACAAGATAGTCTTAATTTTATTTTACCATAAATTATTTGTTTATTTCTATGTGCATACGTATTCCTCTTTCTGCTTTCTCTCTTACTCCCACTTCACAGGCTATCACTCTTCTATCTGTGTCACATTAGTTTTCTAGAAGTTGAAGGCTTCCACTTCTCATGATTCCCTTAGGGTTCTTTTTTCTTTTCTCGCCTGTGGCAGAGATTCTTGTCTTGCGGTCCATGCATAGTTTCTGTGGATAGATTTCAGGGGGTTTGTGAACTTGTATGGGAAAAAAAAATCTTTATTTTAGTATAATTAGTTTCCTTTGTGATCCTCTATTTTACTTCATGCATTTTAAAACACTTGAGTAAGGGTCCATAGATGTTACCAGACCGCCAAAGAGTTCTGTGACACAAAAACTGGGGAGCCCCGTGGGGACTCTTGTTTTCTCGGTTATGAATGTGTTTTCTTTTCCTCCCCCTCTAGGGTAACCAGTCATTCTTTTTTCATTAACCCTTTCTAACAATCTGGCAGATTTTTCTTCTCTAGGTCTGAAATCCCACACCTAATGCCTTAACAATTTTTGAGTTTCTTATTGAAATTTTGACAGGAGCAGCTGTTACCAGGGTGCCTCTTTGCCAAGGGAGGCCACTAGGTGGTGCCATAGTGCATAGAAATTTGGGCCAGGAGTAGAGAAGACATGAGTTCAAATGCAGTTTCATACTTATTAGTTCTGTGGCCCTAGGAAAGTCCCTTAATCTCTGCACAGCTGAGTTTTGTCCATTTGTAAAATTAGGATAATAATAATAATAATAGCTATCTATCTCACAAGTCTGTTGTGAGGACCAAGTGAGATGACATTTGTAGCATGCATAGCACACTTTCTGGCACATAATAGACATCACTCATCCTCTTCTTAGTCTTAGAACCTTAGTGTCTGGGAAGGCAGGTCCATTTAAACAAATCAAATGAATTATTGCCTAAATATTTTTCAAGTTAACAAGCAGTTATTCATCTAATCCTAGGAATTAGAATGCGAAAAACCTTAAAGATCACATAGTCCAAGTTCCTCATGTGATTTCACAGTTCTTTAATTCAGATTTAAACTCTAGTTCCTTGGGTCTTTTCTGTTCCTTAATAATCCTTTTTTTTTTCCTTTTCCCACCATAAAAAACTTTGTAAATGAAAAAATAAGGAAAAGCAATAACTTCTAAAATGTGATTATTGATACCATTACACATTTTTTTTTGAGGGGTGCAGGCAAGGCAGTTGGAGTCAAGTGACTTGCCCAACATCACACAGCTAGTAAGTGTGAACTACTTTGGGCTGGAAAACAAGAAAATGAGCAGTAGAAGTAACATGATGTAGCAGAGAAGGGTGATGGCCGAAGGTTCAGGAAAGATACCAGGGTATGACAATGTTGGGATTCTCTTTGCTGGAGCTGATTGCTGGGGCCACTCATTCCCCTCTGCACAGTGAGGATGATCTAGTCAAGATGAGAAGCACTTGAATGCCCCTAGCCATGGCAGGATAGATGAAAGTGATCCAGGATCATCATCTCTCTCTCCCTAGGTTTATGCCCACATACCATAGAAGGAGCCGAGAGGTCCTAGGCCCAGAGTCACTGTTTTTTAAATGTTTAGTCCTACAAGGAACATGGGCTGGGCACTTCATTTTGAACTGTTTACTGTCCCCAGTACTTCAACTTCTTACTGGAAAATACCTGTAGAGAAAAAGAAACTCAGACTCTACACATCTTAGCACTCCTGGGTTAGAAGTGACTTTTTGTACCCAACTTCAGTCTTCTGGGGCCTAGGAGAGCCTCTGAGCACACAGCTGGCAGTAGAGGCTTGATTATACATTGTTCTTTTGTTTTTGTTAGTACTCTATTGTTCTACTTGATTCAAGGCCAAGACTAAATAGTTAAGCATGTTGACTTCTGTGGGGAATGAATTCAGGCCACACACTGCAATGACTTTAATGAGGGCTATTTCTGGGAGGCTCAAATAAGGAGACTTGATCATTTTCTCCCATCCATTTCTGTTCCTATATTTGGTGACAAGAACTTCTGTAAATGAACAATGGTGTTGTAAACTGGCATCTACACGAGAGAAGGGAAAAGGAATAAGCTCATGCACAAAGAAAATTTATTGAAAGATTGTAGATAGCTAGCGGGAGATGTGAGGGAGACTGTAGGCCTCCAGTTTGGCATCCAAATAAGTGGAAAAACAATTCCAAAGATGACATCCCAGCTTTCCCCTGTTGTTTAGAAGTCCCGTCTCACTTGTGTTAGGGATGCTTTCTCATTTTTGAGGGGCTCCAAGGTGGTGCCTGATGGGGAACAAGATGCTACCTGCTACCTCTGTTTCCAGATCTACACTTCGGAATTCCTGCGCATTGTAATCAGTTGAGGAGGATGTGAATCATAAGATTTGAATGCTGTCTTCTGTCCCTATCACTTAGTCTGCTTGAGGTCGACTGGCAAGAGATAACGTGAATAATTTCCTGTATGAGCCCCAGGTGTGAGGGGTTGTTTGCATCTGAGTGGATACTTCTCTATGAAGCTATAATTCAGTATTTGGGGAGACCTTGGCAAGTTTTAGGGATAAAAGCAAAAGAGCAGGAAGAAATCAAAAGAATGTAAGTATATATGATAATAACCAGTTAATATGGACATAAGTCTTCCCAGGGAGTTCTGTTTTTAAATTGCTTTATCATTGAGCGGAAGAAAGTCTTAGGCTGAACTTTTGAAAAACCCTCCCATATATAAGTGGTCGTTAGCTCAAACAAAAAACAAAGAGAGAATTTTTTTTTATGGCCTGAATTTCTGGTTGTATTCTCCTGAGCTGGTTTCTAAATCATGCTATAGCTACAGTGAACAAGTTAACATTCATTCTAGGATTATAGTTCAGTATTTTACATACTGAGGTTTCTTGCACCTTCAAAATGGGCTAGCATGTAATTACCTCGATCTATAATAGGCCATGAAATAGGACATTACTCCTTTATGTTAAGGTCATGTGACTTATGCCTACTCAATATATCTAGATTCAGGAGGAGGAGATATTTGTGGGTAAGTGGCTATTCAGAGCTGTTTTAATTTTATATATATGTATATACACACACACAGTATGTATGTATATTTATGTATACGTATATATGGTATGTATACAGATGTATATATAGTAGTATATATGTATGTGTGTGTATATATATACACACACATATACATATGTACATACACACATACATCCATAAATCTATACACTCTTCTGTAATGGATTGGTGATGTCCTAGAGAGAGACAGAGCTGAGGAATAGAGGAGCCCTAGGGAGCTCAACACTCACTTGGCATTTTTACTGAGTGAGCTGGAATCACAAATCGTCAGTGACACTGGCAGGCCAGGACCAGCATCTTTTCTCTTAAATGAATGGTGGCTGTGACACTGCTTGGAAGTTAAATATGGATAAAGAAAACTGAATCATGGACAGATTAATTGACTTGCTCATGACCACATAACTAGTAAACATCAGAGCCAGAAATCAAACCCAGATCTTCTAACTCCAAGTCCCCTCACTCTATCTACTACCAATAAATGATTATTGAATTGATCAGGGAAAGATCCTGCAGTGACCAGGTCACCCTTCCTCACCTGCCCTATGGGAGACTTGTTTGTGCATTGATGTCTGTGGGAACTTTCACAGAATTATAGAAACCCAGAGTTAGAGTGGACATGAAACAAAAGGATCTGAGCAACTCCAGAAGGACTTGAGCAGTTTCTGCTTATCCGACATGTAGGGTGGAATGAATCTGGAGGTTCAAGCCTAGTAGGAAGAGAAAGATGACTTTGAAAAACAATTTTAAAATTTATTTTTAAATAAAAAAGTTTGGCATTTTCTCCCTCTTACCCTTCGTCCACCAATTGAAAAGACAAGAAAGACAACTTCTAGGTAAAGGAATAATGAAATAGGTGGATTCAGGAGGGTCAGGTGATCATGCTGCCAGATGAATGTAAACAGGGCATTTTCTATTTGATCCAAAGGTAATAGGGAGCCACTCAAGTTTATTTAACAGGGAGATTATGTGATTAGACTTGTGCCTTAAGAAGATACTTTTGTAGCTGAGAAGAGGGACCAGAGTGAGGAGAGAACTGAGTCAGGGAGACCAACTCTAAGGCTATTGCAGTGGTCCAAACATGAAGTGATCCAATCCTGTACCAAAGCAGTGGCTATATCAGAGGAGAGAGTAGTACATATATCAAAGATGAGGAAAAGGTAGCAACAACAAGATTTGGCAACAGATTGGATGGGGGGTGGGGTAAGTATGAATGAGGTGTTGAAGATAATGCCTAGGTTGGGAACCTAGGTAATTGGGAGGATAGTGATGCCATTGACAGTAATAAGTAAGAAAATGGGAAGGATTTAGGAGAGGGAAGTCTTGGAGTTCTGTTTTTACATTTTGAGTTTAAGATATCTGAGGGACATCCAGTTCATGATGTCCAATAAGCAGTAATCCAATGGGGCGTGTAAGACTGGAAATCAAGAGCGAAGGGTTAGGGCTGAGATCTGAGAATCCTCTATGTTGGGACAACCATGGAAGCTGTCACTTACTTGGAAGCAAGTCAAATTTCCCGAGGCAGGTAATATAGAGGGAAAAAGAGAGGCCCCCGGACAGAGCTTTGGTGGGTTCCTGGGGGATGGACATCCGTAGACACCAGCATATCTGGATGAAGAGGAGACTGAAAAGGAGTGGTCAGACAGGAGGAGAATCGGGGGATTAACGGTGCTGGACAAACCTAGAGAGAAAAGAGTCCCGTGGATCTGTAGTGCCAAAGGAGGCAAAGAGGTTCGTTGAGATGAGGACTTGGAACGGCCATTGGATTTGGAAAATAAAGAGATCATTGGGAACTCTGGAGAGAGTAGTTTTGGTTGAATGAGGAGGTTGAAAGTCATACTGAAGGATTAAGAAGAAAGTGAGAAGGAGGCACTCAGTGTAGGCAGCTTTTCCCAAGGTTTTAAGCCATGAAAAGTAGGAGACATAAAGAAGACTAGCTAGCAAGAGGGATAGATGGATAAAGTGAGAATATTTTTTTTGGTCAAGCAGGGTTTCTGTGCCTACAAGCCCATGTGAACTCTTGGCAGGTAACTGTTCTAGCAACCTCCCCCCTTCCCACACACACAATTCCAACACACCCTCTGTGAAGAAGAAAAAGGGGAGGCCCCTTCTCCTTCTCCCTAGGATGCCTTCCACTGGGTTAGTGTAGGAAGGTACACTCCTAGAAATTACTCCTGGTGGCAGATTTTGACTGCATTTTCCCTTAGGGCTGGCAAGTACAGCTCAGCATCTCCATCAGTAGAAACACTGGTGGGACAGAGTCTTTGAAGGAGCTGGTGAAAAAGACCTTGCACTGAAGGAAGGCAGTAAGGATGCGTAGTCCTGCCTTTGGCACATACTAGTTATATGAATAGTGGGTGCTTCTCAGCAGCCTCCATCACCTGTTTAAGACTATAAATTGAATTGCAGATGGTGGCCTATGTTGATATAGAGAGTTTCCTCACCAGGAGGTTCCGTGTCCCAGTGAGATCACAGGTTGTCTGTAACAGTTGAAATATGCTACACTGGTGAGAAGGCAGGTGTCAATCTTCCTCTCCTCTCTTGCCTCCCTCCACCTTTTTATGATTAAAGTCCTTTCTTCCTGGAGTGTGACTTTTTCTGCTACTTATTTCCTTGACCCATTCTTCCTGGAGAGTGGCTTTTCCTTCAAAACAGGCCCATAAAAATGACAGAAGCTTTCCTTAATGCCAGCCTAACCAGTTGCTATCCCAGTCACAGCTATTGACTTATTTGTCCTGAGAAACTGTGGTAAACTTTGCCCAAGGAAGTTGTAAAAAGGAATCAATAGCTTCCCTTCCCTTCCCATTCCCCTTCCCTTTCTCTTTCCCTGCACAGGGGCCATGCTAATCTTCTCTATGTCATTCCAGTTTCAGTATATGTGCTGCCAAAGCTAGCACTCAGTGGCTTTCTTTTTTTAGCTCAGATCCCATGCAAGGACTGTGTTCTGGCAGAATACAGTGGTTTTAAAGTTTTCTCTCTCCCCTTCTTGCCAAAGCCTCTCAATGGTATTGTAACAACACACATGGAGATTATCAATGTGAATAGTTAACAGCTTTATCAGGGTTGCCTTCTTAAGAGGCAAAGTGAACATTTATGCAAAAGAGTAGAAGAACTTTAGAAAAACAAGGCTGAACCTCCAAAAGTGCTCTTGAGATAGGACCCCACTGAGTCAGGAGTGGGCAGCCGACTGAATTGCAGTGGTTCTATCCAATGTCCTATTCCAGATCTGCCCAGCCCTTTTCCTGTGTCCCCTTTTTGTGGGGTTTGTGAATAAACTTCTTTTCATCTTTCGTCTTCTTTACTCATTTCTTTGATCTTTTGGCCCTCACTGAGAACAAGCTCTCTCCTAATTTCATAACTTTGTTTAACACTTTTCTCAGTACTAGTTATTCTTTCTCTCATGCCATCCTGCACCAACTCACTGGTCACAATGGCCATCAGAATACTCTGCTCCCCAGTGCTGTTTCCAGATTCTCCATCTACCACCTTCACTAAGCAACCTTTCCTCCTTTAAGGTTCATGCTAGCCAATTTATCACTTAATCAAAATCCTGGTGGTCATTATCTATTGGTACCCCTAGTACCTTCTTATTCCTTCCTCAAATAAATGAATGAATGAATGAATAAATAATCCTTCCTCAAGTTCCTGACTCACAGCCTTTCTTTCATCTGTCTCCTGCTCTCATACAAGAGAACTTCAGCATTAATATTGATGTGCCCTCAAATACTCTAACTTCTGAGTTTCTCAGTCTACTCAGTTCTCATGACCTCCATTCTATCTCAACCACACATTAATCTTGCCATCACCTCCAAGTATTCTACTTTCTTGTTAGCTCAAAATTTTGAATTTGTTCATACTTTTTTATCAATTCCTCTTTTCCCCAGCCTTTTGACCTCTGACCCTTTGTCCTCACTGTGATCCCCATTTTCTCTACCCCTCTGTTTTTTTCCAGGTCATCATCCCCGAACTGGTTGTATTCTCTTCTTTTCTCTGTCTTAGCCTCTTGGTTAACTAACTCTACACTAGTCTTTGCTCCAGAATTTCTTGCCCATCTTGTATGCTTTGGCAAGCTCCAACCTCTATCAGTCCCAGAGTTTAATTACTAGTCCCCTTTCCATGTGCTGTTGAATGGAGCTATAGGAAATCACAAAATCATGGGAATTGGGTCCTCTACAAATATAAATGATCTAATCTCACCGGGGCCCTCACTGGGGCAAAGCAAACATTGTTTTTCTACTTAATCAATTGACTCACTCACCATAGTAGCTATTTCTCATCTTTCCTCAAGCTTTCCACAGTACCCCCATTCCTATGTTTTTAACTAAAGATCCTGACTCATACTTCAAAGAAGAATTTTAGGCCATTCACTGAAGGTTCTCCTTTATCACCCTCTCTTCATCTCACATCATTCAGATAACTTTCCCCATTATCTTTTTGCAATTATTTTCAACTAAAAATTTATTTTCTCTACCTCCTGCCCCCATTTAAAAAAAAAGAAAAACAAAATCTTTGTGACAAATAGCCATAGTCAAGTGAAACTAGTTCTTGTATCAGCAATACTCCCAAAATACATGACTCAGTCTACACCTTGTATCACTTCTTTGTCAGGAATAGCACTTCCAAATGAGACTTTTGGATTTACGGTTGATCAGTGTTCTTAAGTCTTTCAAAGTTGTTTGTCTTTACAAAGTTGTTATTGTATAAATTGTTTTCTTGGTTCTGTTGACTTCACTCTGCATCACTCCACACATTTCTCCAGATTTCTCTGATATTGTCATTTTCATCTTTTTTTCATTGTATAATAATATCCCATTACATTACTGTATGATGATTTGTTCAGCTACTCCCCTGTTGATAGGTTCCCCCTTAATTACTACATTTGAGTCCTTTTCCTCTTTGATCTCTTTGGGCTGTAAGCCTCATTAGTGGTATCACTAATGGCATACACAGTGGCATACACAGTTTAGTTGCTGTTTGAGCATAGTTCCATATTGCTTTACAGAATGCCTGTAATTCACAACTCCACTAAGAGTGCATTAATGTATCCGTTTTCCTACAGCCCCTTCAACATTTGTTGAAATTTTTAATTTTCCTCTTTCATCAACTTTGTCAATTTCTATGACCCTATGAATGCTTAACTGTATATGATTTTAGGATAAGCTTTGTATATGTTGAGTTTATTTGTTATGGCTAGGTTAATGTTGGCCTCTGTCAGTCAAGAGTAATTTAGTTATTAATAATTAGGAGATTTTAATAATTTATACTATTATAGGCAATAATAGTTGGTTCTTTCAGAATTCACAGTAAACTTTGTGAACATCTCATTTGTTTTTCACAATCCTGTGAAGTAGTGCTAATATCTCCATTGGCTTAGAAAGGTTCAAGGGCTTCCCCAGCTAGTCTGAGCAAATCTGGCATGTCTAAGTCAAGATTTGGCTTTCCTGATTCCAAGTTCAGAATGCTATCTAATATGCAACACTGCTTACCTTATGCATACTAGGTACTCAACAAATATCAGTTGATTTAGATAATAGTAAACAGAATGGGTAGAAGGTCTTATTTCATGGGCCATCCATAATGTATCCAACCAGACATTTCTTATTCCGTGTCTTTAAGGGAAAGGGAGGTCAGGAGCTGTCCAAGACATGATAGGAAGGATAGAATAAAAGAGAGATCTGTAATCATGCTAATAGTATGGGCTAATAGAGGAAAATACCATCTTTTATTTTCCAGAATCCCCACCATTTCTGTTTGCCAATGAGATAAAAAACAAAAAGGAAAAGGATCTGTGAGTACAAAAATATTTAGAGCAGCTCTTTAGTGTTGGCAAAGAATTGGAGATCGAGAGGATGTCCATCAGTTGGGAATGGCTGAACAAGTTGTTGCATATGACTATAATGGAAAACTATTGTGCTATGAGAAATGATGAGCAGGATCTTCTTAGAAAAACCTGCAGAAACTTACATGAAGTGTTGTAAAGTAAAATGAGCAGAGCCAGGACAATGAACACAGTAGCACCTACTGTGAATGACTTAGCTATTATCCAAGATAATTCTGAAGGATGTGATGAAAAATGACTTCCATCCCAAGAGAAAGAACTGATGGATCTGAATTCAGATTGAAGGATATTTTTTCTTTACTTTATTTTTCTTGTTTTTTTTGTCTCTTTTCTTTCACAATATGACTAACATGGAAATATGTTTTGCATGACTGAACATGTATAATCTATATAAAATTGCTTGCCTTCTCAAGGGGGGAGGGAAAGGAGGGAGAGATAATTTGGAACTCAAAAGTTTTTTTAAAAAGAATGTTAAAAATTGTTTTTACATGTAGTTGGTGAAAAACAGAATTTCCACCATCTTCTAAGAGGGACAGAGAAAATTAAGAAAGAACTTGCAAACTTGCAAAGCCTGCAAATGGGACATTGGATTCAAGAGTAAGGGGAAAAGAATAAGAAAGAGAATGAATTAAATGAACTTTTTATTTTTGAAAGGAGAGCCACAAATGAATGTTATTTGAATTCAGAGAGTGGATGAAAGAGTAGTGGCAGTGAGTAAAGAGGATCCTATATTGCAAAAGAAAGGAAAGATAACTCCCCAAATGAAAATAAAGCCCGATAATGAAAGTTGTCTCTCCTCCCTTTATTCTGTTTTCAAGGATGCCTCCGGTGGGAAGTTGAGGAAAGGGTACTTGGCAATGGAAATACGATGTATGAGGTCTTTTCTGCAGAGAGGGTCTTTGGACTGAACTGGAAGGCGAAGGAAGTAGTTTTTCCCCTTAGCAGCATTCATTAAGGGCATCCTACATGCAAGGTATTGTGCTTCCTGCTGGAGATAGAAAGAAAATGAAAAAAAGAAAAAAAAAGCCTCCATTCTGCTGAAATACTCCCCTTGCTCTGCAACTGGACATGGTACACACCCACACAAGCACAGAGCCCACACGCACAGCAATGCGATCTCATCTGTCTTGTCGCTCTAAGTGTTCAGTGTCCTACCTTACTCAAACATTGTCTGAAGAGATGTTGGTTTGGTGATCTGGCTTATGTAAAGTTGGGATAGAACGGGGAGACTTCTCCCCCTGGCTACCCCAGGAACTCTATGAAGAAACGAATCTACTAGGTGTCAGCCACAGAAAGACAGAACAAATCCCCTGAGCTTTCTCTTCTAAGGTGCCAATGATGATTTCTTTTTGTGGTACAGTTACTGGAATTCCGTGTTAATTTTCAAGCAGAGATTAACATTCTGAATAATGAAGGGCAGCATGTTGTGTTGGAGCACTGGACTAGGGGTCAGGGGATCTGGATACTGTTTCTAACTTAACTGTGTGACTGTGACCAAAGCTATAGTCAAAAGAGTTAGAGAAACCGTGTTTGAATCCTAGCTCTGCTACTTATTACGTGACCTTGAGTAAGTTGGTTCTCAGTTTTGTCATCTGTAAAATGAGAAGATTGGATGATGTGACTTCTAGGGAAGCTCTCCAGCTCTAACTCTGAAATTGTTTCAATTTTCTGAGTCGAAGTTTCTCTGAGAAATGAGGGAGTATAAAAGTGTTTTGCAAATTTGGAAGCAACATGTTAGTTATTATTTTTATTGGATTCAGTGATCTGAGGTCCTTTCCAGCTTTCTCCAGCACCTACTCTGGCTGTTTAACAGGGTTGCTCTTAGTCCAAATAAGGGAGGTATGGGAAAAATCGTATTTTTAAACTTGAGGTGTGCAAATAAGGGTCAGGGGATTAATATGAGATTTCTCCCCACATCTCCTGCTATGAACTTTAGTGTATAAATCACTTCTGATCGATTGATAATTCCCTTACCTTCCCTGACATGGAAGGAAAAGTGCTTTCAAAACTGAATTTATGTCTCAGATTTGGGTGTGTGGATCAGCCCAGATGCTACTCATCCCTGACCGTGGGGGAATGTTTGCTGAAAAGTTCTTACTCTTTTGTCAGTGAGGCCCAAACTGTATTCCATAAACAGCCAAGCCTGGAACAATAATTCCTATGTAAGAGAAGCCCTCTTAGCTGAGCCATCACTCAGAAAACGGGTAGCCCAAGAAATTGATTGCATTAGGTTTTTCCAAAGTCACTTGATAAGGCTGTTTTCTATCTTGGCATGGAGTTGGCTTCTTAAAATTGACAGTGGGTTTGCATTTTACCTTTACTATTTATTTTCTTTACTTCTTGGGACCTAATCTATAAAATGAGATGCCTTCCAGTTCTAAACCAATGAGCCTTATGGTAAAGGCAGGGATTTGACACCTCCCCAGCCCCAATCAACACATATGATAGGCTTTTAAAATGTGTAAACAAGATTGTCTACATGCTCTGATCTCTTTACAAGGTCCTCTTTAATTGGGTCAAGAAGGGAATGTGGTTGGGGCTAACCAAATAAAAGAGCTATTAAATAGCAGGGTAGAAATTTTAGTAGTAGTTTTCAAGCGGTAGCCCGGTAGCCCAGCCGGGAGGACTCGAGGTTTAGAGGGGATCGTTCTTGGGAGTTCGGGGTGTTTCTTCACCTTTCCCTCTTCCTCCTCTCCCAGACTCCCTCCATTCACCTTGTATTGGAGAGAATGGGCCAGTAGCGGACATGTCTGTTAGTAAGGATCAACATGAACACAGATATAGAAAGTCACTCAAGGGAGGAAGCAGCTTCAAGGAGCACTGAGGTAGAGAAAAGTATCAGTTCTGTATGCCCCAGGCACCAGCCCTTGGAGCCCAGCAGAGAGCTGTACCTAAGGAGAGCTTTGTGGAGATACTACAGAGGGATACGAGGGATTCCAGGCGCCAGAATGTATTAGCTTACCACCTGTGTTTCTGACGATATGCCTCACTGCCTGCAGGCTCCATGTTGGAGTCTACAATTATCTCTTTCACATCACAACTTACCCCACTGCCAGTCAGCATAAGAAATTAAATGGGGATTTTTTGGGAGTTTTGTGGAAGCCACGGACATGAAGGCCAGCAAGAGACACAGAAAAGTTTAGAAACTCAGAAATGCATAAGATATATGTATAATATTATGTAATATCAACATATTTTATCTTTTAATTCCATAATAATTCAGACTTCTCTGGTATAAAGGGAAGGCCAAAAAATTGTATGTGTATTTTCCAGATTGCAGGTGGTGCCACATGCTTAATCCTGGGATATGGAAGGCATAACTGTAGTTTCTTCAGATACCCTGCATGTGTACAAGGGAAAGTTCATTCCTAATTTGAGGGGAAAAATTCTTTTAATAGTTGCAGCTTTTGTTATGCTTTCTCAGCAAATTCTTCTTGCTAAAAGCTAATTGTCATTGGCAGTTGTCAATGGATGGGCCTTAGGAGTGACAGTACTAGAGCCCCAG
The DNA here is from genome assembly GCA_028646515.1 of Pseudochirops corinnae. Classification (NCBI taxonomy): domain Eukaryota; kingdom Metazoa; phylum Chordata; class Mammalia; order Diprotodontia; family Pseudocheiridae; genus Pseudochirops; species Pseudochirops corinnae. Next base: position 56,712 of record JAQQSV010000500.1, read on the forward strand.
CTTCTTAAAAGAGATTACCTGAACTCTGAGAATATCAAGTAGTAGTCAGGAAGGCTCATTGTCCTGAATTCAAATCCAGCCTTAGACACTTACTAGCTGTGTGACCCGGGGAAAGTCACTTAACCCCATTTGCCTCACATTCCTTATTTGTACAATGAGCTGCAGAAGGAAATGGCAAACCATTCTAGTATCTTTGCTGAGAAAACCCCAAATGGGGTCATGAATAGTCAGACATGACTGAAATAAATAACAACAAAAAAGCTGCTTTCTGGAGAATCTAACCCACAAGTTAGTGGGGAGGGTCAGTTTATACTGCTACTATTTAGGTAGGGGATAACTCTCAGTCTGCCACTTGATTTGATTGCTGATGTTTTCCCCCACTATTTCAAGTACCCATTTGTGGTTCCTTATTTAACCGGCCAATCGTGCTGTTCCCTCTTGACCCAATTAAAGAGGATTTCACACATGATAAGGGGATCACAATATATAACACATTTTAAAAACCTAATTATGTCTGATGCTTGAGGGAGCAGTGTTTTATCCCTTCCCTTAAAACTGCTTAAGGAATTTAGTCAATATCTTTTCCTAACTTGGGCTGTTTTAAGTGACTTGAGAAACCGGCTGACACTGTGTGGTCACAGTGACACCATGGAGATCATTCAGAAGCTGTACAAACATTACATCTTGGCTGTTTTGCCTGGAGAATCACCTCTGTGACAAAACTAGGTTGGGACTGAGTTGTAAGTTGCCGATCTCTGGATTACTATGCATCCCAGGAGTTCTTTTCACTGAATCTTCCTTTAACAGATTGAACTGAGGCATGGAGTTTTGCTGCTTTGCTCTCTTTAGCAGTCCAATGCCCTGCTGCTGAACAGGACTCTTTTGTACTTGTCCCTTGAACCCCATTATGGAGGAAGTCTGTCCCATAGCTGGGAGACTGTGCTGTAGCTGCTTGAGCGTATCCTGAGAAGTGTTCCTGTCTACTGGGCTCCTGATTGCTTACTGCCCAGCTACTCTGTAAGCTACAAATGGCATAATTTCAAACAAAAATTAATACTTAGTGATGACACATAGCATGTATGAGCTTATATGTCTTTCATTATTAGTCAAATATGTACACACACACGCATATAGAAACATGTACAAATATATCATATATAAATGGAGAGAGAGCGCGTGCGCGAGTGAGCAGTGGGAGAGTATCACTCTGGTCACTGTTGGTCCAAATCTCTGCCATGTGGCCTAGGAGAATTGTTTATGTTTCAGTGAATTACTAAATCTCATCAGGATTTTGGTTTGTGTTTTAGATACTGTAAACCTTGTATAGAAGGGGGAATTCAATTTCTTTTCTTTTCTTTTCTTTTTTGCTTTTTTGAGAGGGGAAGGCAGGGCAATTGGGATTAAGTGACTTGCCCAGGGTCACACGGCTAGTAAGTGTTAAGTGTCTGAGGCTGGATTTGAATGGCCAGGTGGTCTATTCTGTAAATTAGCCTTCTGTAAATTAATCTTCTGTTCTTCAGAATCCCCAAATCCCACCTCGCAGCCCTTGGCTATCAATTTCTTAAGGCTGTATAATATTATTATCAATGCATGTCAATGAAAGGCTTAATGAAATATGAAACAATCAGTGAACTCTTTGCATATTTTATTTTTCTTTTTTGATTTCCAACTCACACACATCTGGCATATTTTACATCTTTGCAATAAAACATGGTTACAATAGCTTAAGGAATTTATATATCCAAAATATTTCACCATGGTCTCAAGATGAAATGGACTTGTCTTCCAGATGTTCAGTATTCTCCCAATTCTAAGCTACAAAACTCAAATATTGCTTACAGACTGGTGATGAATAACTTAATCATTACTTTGATTCCCCATGATTTCAGAATCTCATAAATACAAACAACAATGAAGAAGGAATTCAGTGCTAGAACTTACTAATACAAGGTGGGGAACAAATAAGTAATCACAGCAATAAATAATGATATGTTTCTGGTGCAAAGTGCCAATACAAAGAATCCATTATCTTGTTTTATCTTTTAAATAAATGACTGCAAGTGAGTGTAAATTCTGAGAAAATTACATTCCTGTTACATGCCTCATAGCCCTACTGACACAATATGTACATCTATGACAATACAGTCACCAAATATACAGAGAAGAAACATGAAGTAAGGTGTATGTGCCCCTGGGGGGATAACTTGATCAGTACAATGTATGGAAAATAATTTGATAGCCATTGTTTAATATCATAAAAGATGAAATGCCTTAGGCTGAGAATGTGGATTTAGACAAAATTTCTCAAGAATTTAAAAAAATTCAATCATTGCAATGAAGTCCAACTTGTTTTTTTTTTAAACCAAGCTATTTTAAGAAATAAAGAGAAAAATGTGAATATCTGATCCCCAAACTAAGCCAATGGGTTGACTCCAGAAGTACAGCACTCTTGACACATTATGATGGGGAGTCATATAAGGACCAGGGAACTGAACAAGCATGACTCCTGCTTATACAATGAAAACCAGAACCGTCTCCCAAAGCCCCCGTTTTGCTTGGTCTTCAAATTAAGAAGGAAAGGATTTAATTTTCATTGTATAAAATGGCAAATAATGAATCAATATCCAAACGCTTCATGAGCAAAACTTCACCTAGAAGGGATGAGTTTAGATTTAAAAGTGTGAGCCATGTTTCTGTGACAATGTCAGAAGTTACTGACTGAGTCCAAATTCAACCCCTTAACACAAGCTGTGCCCTTGGACAAATCTCCGGTTAAATTTGTGTGAACACACCTGTTCCTTCAAGACATTGGGTTTAAAGTACATGCAAGTTGTAACTCCACAATAAAATTAAGAAACGTTTTGTTCTTTATACAAGGTTTTACTTTTACAAAAGTATCCCTTTAAAGTTAAGATGCATCTGATGTACAAAGTATCAAACGTATTTTTTTTTTCTCAGCTTGAAAAAAGGCTGTAAATGGGATGTAGATTAGGTTCCTAGCGTAAGCATTGTAACAACTGGACACAAGGTTCCTCAGAATTTTCAAAAGTCTCTTGTGACGGTCCTACAACCTTTTCTCAATAAACAACAATATATGAAATAATTACCAAAACATCTCCTAATTCATATAATTTACATGATACAAGCTGGCTTGGTAGCAGCTGGTGTTCAGTTGTGAAAAAACACACAAAGTAAAATGGTTGCTTACTACAATGTACAGCTATTGCTGGGTGTAATGGAATGTACAACGGAGGCCAATGGAGACGTGTTTTTCCACCAGTGATAACGTCCTTCATTGTAGCACTTGTGCTCTCAGCTTTCACTTAGATTTCAGTTCTCCATCTTCAGTATCTGTTTTGATGCTCATAATGCCATCGATTAAAATCTATATTAAAAGCTACAATGCTACCAGAAGCCATGCCAGTTATCAGTGTCCTGGAAAAGCAGAAATATTTATTAAGTGTCTGCACCAATATTCAGACACATTAGGGATTTGCCACTTTATAGCAAAATCTAGTTCATTTAGGATCCTATTAACTTGAAATATACAGCAATTTAGATGGGATTAGAATGATACTAACATGAAGAAAAGGTAATAATCTCGACAAGTCCAGATTTTAAAAAAATCAATTTATGAGGTATTTTAGTTGAAGAAACCAGGGAATACTAGAACACAGAGTTAGAGGGATCATCATGCTATATATATATATATATATATATATATATATATACACATATATATGTATATGTATATATATGTATATGTATGTATATGTATATGTATATGTGTATGTATGTATATGTGTATGTATGTATGTATGTATATGTGTATGTAAGGAACCTATATATATATAGCTGGAATTGACCTTAGAGATCATTCTAATCTAGCTCCCTTGATGAGGATGCCAAAGCCCTCCCAGAGAGGTCAAATGACCTGTCCAAAGTCATACCACTAGCTTGGACCTTTGTTGTTTCTCTCATTAGACAGTAATATCCCTGAGAGCAGGGACTTTTTTTCTTAAAGGGCTTAGCACATAATAAGCATTTAATAAATGCTTATTGACTGACCAAAGGAGATCATTGAGACAGGAGAAGGGGCTGAAATCAGACCAAAATGCAGGAGTATGAAGGAATGAAGGAATCCCTTCCCCCTCAATCCTGTGCCCCAACCAGCACACAACATAATGCTTAATCCCATGGAAGCCTCCCCTCTCCCCCATACACATACTCACACCATGACCTCTTGACCCAGGGGATGCTCAACATTCTTTCTCTCACTCAATTTCTTATTTCAGAAATTGCAATATTATATAAATTTGATTTTATCTAAAAGCCCAATAATTAGTATGGAATTATATGCCACACTAAGCCTGTTAGAGGTTGTTTTATTTCTTAGAAAAAGCACTGAATTTGGAGTTGCGATCCAACTGTGAATCCTTTACTCTGTTCTTGTGTTCTCTGAGGGCCTCTGTTTCCTCATGTTTCAAATGAGGTGGCTGGACTGGATGATCTCTAGGGTTCTTTCTCAATCTCAATCTATGGCCCAATCAACCTCCAAGCCACAAAATCTGGCTGTAGTTTTTGCATCTCTAATATTCTATGCATTTTATGAAGAATATAAGGCGTTAGATTTTTCCAAGTATGAATCATCTAATTGCCGACTGAGTAGTAATGACAAATAAACTGCAAATAAAAAACTGAAGAAAAAATTATGTCAAATAACAAATGAAATTCAAAGTACCCATTAAGTCTCTGATGGTAATATGATTGCAGAGCTCAGTCATTTTATTCATACATTTTCCTGGGCACCATGCCCCAAGCTAAAACTAATCTCTGTTCTTACTGTAAATTCCTCTTTTACTTAACATAAAATACTGGGTAATGCTCATTTGAATCACTAAGTTTAGGAAGCCAAAGAGGTACTTACTTAAAAAAAAATTATTATGGGCTTAATTAACTTTGTGCAACCAAGAAGTTTGCACAAACTTATTAAACATTATATTCAAAAGAACTTACAATAAAGTATACCTAAACACATATATGTCAACAACAGCTTACCTATAGTACTTTAAATGTGAACAACAGAAGTGGGAAACAAGTGTGAAAGTGAGACTGGCAGTTCTGGGGGTCTGCCCTCGAAACTGTTGAGCGTTCACACGTTTCTTCTTGACCCTATTGCTTCCACTTCTCTTGCCTTTTTTTTTTTCAGTACTGTTCTTATGGTCATTTTCTCACCACTTACTTTCTCTTATTAAGGTACCTTTTTCATTGCCTTTGGATCCTGGTTCTTCCTCAGGGCATAAATTGGAGGAAAGCATACTAACAGCAGCATTATGGAGCTTACATTTGACTGGTTCATTTCTTAATAACTAGATTTCTTCTTTGCTGCAACTCACCTTTGATCATGGGACAAATCCATTGCCCTAATGCCAGCATCACAGCCAGGATAAATATAAAGCTGCTTGAAGTCACAAGCCTGCCATACTTCCACAACTCCATTGTCTCCACCAGTGACCAGGTTCTGTCCATCGCTGCTCAGAAGGATGGCCTTCAGAAAGCACAGAAAACCAAACAACTTTTTCTCAATAAACAACAACATATGAAATTCCTGATGTTCTTACAAATGGACAACACTTACTGCTATGAAATTTTACTTTTTCCTTATATGCAATATCTTATATGGATGGAGTACTCTTATATTTTCCAAAATGCTTTTATAGGAATTTTGATTATGTGAAGTTAGGTAGACAGTATTATCTCTATTTCAGACGAAATTAATGTTAAGTGACTTTCCCAAATCTAGCGAAATCTGACTCTAAGGATTTTTACATGATGTTCATTAAAGCTCCCTTTAATTAATTAATTAATTAATTAACTAATCTTTTAAATGACTTGTTTATTTACTTTTAATTTACAAGATTTGGTTCCACATTCACCTGAGTTTCAGATTTTCTTCCCTCCCTTCCCCTCTCCCCCCTCCCCCTCCCCCGTGGTGGCATGCAATCATGTACAGGATCTGCAAATACTTTCACATTGTACAATA